>ML106826.1:19317-38231 GCA_003697995.1 Taxidea taxus jeffersonii
TAACCCACTGAGCCACCCAGGCGTTCCAGGTTTTTAAATTTAATAGAATTTAAAATACATGACAAAGGGGCAGCTGGGTGGCTCAGTGGGTTAAGCCGCTGCCTTCGGCTCAGGTCATGATCTCAGGGTCCTGGGATCGAGTCCCGCATCCAGCTCTCTGCTCAGCGGGGAGCCTTCTTCCCCCCCTCTCTCTGCGTGCCTCTCTGCCTACTTGTGATCTCTCTATCTGTCAAATAGATAAATAAAATCTTTAAAAAAATAAAATAAAATACATGACAAGGGAACACCTGGGTGGCTCAATCAATTAAGCGGCTGCCTTCGGCTCAGGTCATGATCCTAGGGGTCCTGGAATTGAGTCCCACATCAGGCTCCTTGATCAGCAGACAGCCTGCTTCTCCCTCTGCCTGCTGCTCTCACTGCTTGTACTCTGTCTCTCTGACAAATAAATAAATAAAATCTTAAAAAAATAAAATATATGACAAATGAATTCTAGTAAAATGAATTCTAGTAAAATGAATATTTTATAATGATAAAGTAAGCCACAGAGTAATAAAAATATACACAATACATACATCTGACATAGGAATCATATCTAAAATGTAGAAAAACCTGAAAATGACACAGATAGTCTACTTTTAAAATAATTAACATAATGTATTATTTGTTTCAGGGGTATAGGTCTGTGATTCATCAATCTTACACAATACACAGCACTCACCACAGCACATTGCCCAATTTTAAATTGGCTGAAAGACTTGAACAAGTGGCATATAGACATATGAAAAAGTGCTAAACTCTTTTTGTCATCTAGGAAATGCAAATTAAATCTACAATGTGATACCCCTGCATATGCATCAGAATGTATAACATCACAAAAAGACTTTCATGCAGTTTTCCGTAGTGGCTGTACTATTTTACATCCCCATGGTGTACAGGAATTCTAATTTCTCCATCTCCCATCAACACTTGTTATCTTTTGTTAATATCCATCCTAACTGGTGTGGAGTGTATATCTCAGTGAATTTGATTTGCATTTCTCTGATTAGTGATGTTAAGCACATTTTCATATATCTATTGGCTATCTGTATATCTTCTATTGAGAAATGTCTATTCAAGTCTTTTGCCTTTTTAAAAATTGGACTTTTTTTTAAAATTAAAGAGTTGTAGGAGTTTTGTGGGGAGGAGGACTATATAAAGAGTTCCTTAGGGACGCCTGGGTGGCTCAGTTGGTTAAGCGGCTGCCTTCGGCTCAGGTCATGATCCCAGCGTCCTGGGATCGAGTCCCACATCGGGCTCCTTGCTCGGCAGGGAGCCTGCTTCTCCCTCTGCCTCTGCCTGCCTCTCTGTCTGCCTGTGCTCGCTCGCTCTCTCTAACAAATAAATAAATAAAATCTTAAAAAAAAAAAAAGAGTTCCTTATATATATTTTGCAGGGGGGAGGTTAACAGTTAACACCTTATAAGATACATGGTTTTCAAATATTTTCTTCCAATTTTAGGTTACCTTTCTGTTGTGCTTTTATTATGTGCCCTTATTATGAAAAAAATTTTGTTTAATGTAGTCCCACTTGCCTACTTTTGCTTTTGTTTTGTTTTTGATGTCCAGTCCAAATAGCCATGAAATCATTGCCAAGACTAGCATCGTGCAATTCTTCCCTAGAAGTTTTACAGTTCCAGGTCTTATATTTAAAGGTTCAAACCATTTTGAGTTGGTTTTTGTGTTTGTCGTGAGATCAGACTTTATTTTTATACTTCTACATGTGGATATCTAATTTTTCCAACCTTGTTTGTTGAAGACACTATGTTTTTCCCACTGTGTATTCTTGACACTACTGTTGAACATGATTTGCCTATATATGTGTGGGTTTATTTCCAGGCTCTCTAGTATGCTCTATTAGTTTATGAGTCTTTTTATGCCAGTATCATATTAGCTTCAGGTACTTTGTATTATACTTTGAAATCAGAAAGTGTGATGTCTTCAGCTTTGTTCTTCTTTTTCAAGGTTGGTTTGGCTTTTATGGGTCTTTTGCTGTTCTACATAATTTTTAGGATTATTTTGCTATTTTTGTATAAAATGGCACTGTAATTTTAATGAGAATAGCACTGAATATGCAGATTGCTTTGGTAGTATGGTCATTTTATTTATTTATTTATTTTTAAAGATTTTATTTATTTATTTGACAGAGACTACAAGTAGGCAGAGAGGCAGGCAGAAGAGAGAGGGGGTTTGATCCCAGGACCCTGGGATCATGACCTGAGCCGAAGGTAGAGGCTTTAACCCACTGAGACACCTAGGTGCCCAAGTATGGTCATTTTAATAATACTAAGCCTTCCAATCTATGAAAACAAAGCGTCTTTTCACTTTTTTATGTTTTCTTTAAAAAAAAAAAGATTTTATTTATTCATTTGAGAGAGAAAGAGAGTGTGTGTGTGCATGTGAGAGAAAGCACAAGTGGTGGAATGGGAGAAGCAGGCTGCCCATCCAGCAGGGAGCCCTATGCAAGGCTTGATCCCAGCAGCCTGGAATCGTGACCTGAGCTGAAGGCAACTGCTTAACCAACTGAGACACCCAGGCGCCCCTGTGTTTTCTTTAATTGGTTTCTTTAGCGTGTTATCATTTTCAGTATACAAACCTTTCACCTCCTAAATATTTTGTTTTTGGTGCTAATGTAACTGAGAACATTTACCTAATTTCCTTTTTGGATAATACATTGGTAGTGTATGGAAATGCAACTTATTTTTTAAAAAGATTTTATTTATTTGTTTGAGAGAGAGAGAAGGAGAGCAAGCAGAGGAAGAGGGAGAAGAAGCAGGCTCCCCGATGAGCAGAGAGCCCAATGTAGCAATGCTTCGGACAGAAAAACAAAAAAGAGATTAAGTACATATCCAATGGTAAGGAAATAATAAATTGTATCTATTGGTTCCGAGGACTGCCATGAAGTATCTTAGAAGAATGAGGTAGATCTATATAGAGATACGTAAAAATCTCAAGAATGTAAGATTGACTGGAAAAAAAAAAAAAAAGTCTACACATATGTAAATGCATAGTCGTCATATACGGACTGGGTTTGTAATTAGTGCCTGAAAAGGATTTTAGCCTATTTGTAACGTTTACATTTACTATTATGTGTAATTTAAAATTAATCATAGCACTTAGAATGTCTACTTTGAAAGGCTATCATTCAGAAAGTAACAGTAGTTCCCTTCAATAGGCGAACTGAATGCTTGAGAAACTGGAAGCGGAAGGTTTTTCACTCTATGACCTTCTACACCTTTAAATATTTGAACTATGTATCATCTATTGGTAAAAAGATTTTTAAAACTTAAAGGTAATTTGAATTAAAACAATCGTTAAAAGGCGCCCCATCTCGTGGGAAAGCAAATATAATTAAATGTGACTACTATTATCGGAGTGTTAATTATGCTACAGGAGAACAGAGAAACGGTCTCCTAAATAAGTCTGGGGGCTTTGAGGAGAATTCAAATTGGAGGTGACGCTTCAACAGAGAAATGGAAGGTCCTACTTTTTCATTCCTGGAGAGCACAGTGGGAGGTGCCAGGGACCCTGAAATCGAGGCCATGACTATTTTCCACGAACTGGAACCTAAATCCCCACCAAGAGACTGCAGGAAAGCGAAAGAAGCAAAATCTCCCACAAGTGAACCATGTCAAGTCCAACCAGCTCGAGACTCTCAAAAAATCCTCAGATTCACATCCTCCCCTCGGGCCAAGCCAGCCCGCCCTCTCCCGGCTTCTCGTGTCGCTTATTGGGCAGCATATGATCGACAGGCCCATGCACCAATCGTTGGCTCTGTTACGAGGGGGCACGCAGGCCCCAGCCCAGTCTTTGGTCCCTCCGGCGAGAAGAGCCTCTGTGCGTCGACGTCAGCGTGTTGACGTCACGGGCCGGGTACTCGAAGAGGGCAGGGGGTGGCTGACTGCCGGCGGTGGGCTGCGCGTCCGCGGCAAGGCTTGGATCCGGGTACCGCCCCGCCAAGCCCCGCCCCTCCGGCCGCTGGGCGTGGGCGCAACCACGGAACTGCTGTCCCCTGGCCAGCTTGGGGCGGCCGGCCCGAAAGCACCCGATAAGGTAGGCTGGGTTTCTCGTCACCCTATTTGACGGATTGGAAAACTGAGTCACCCGGGATCAGATGACTTGCCCGGGGCTCACGGTAGACCCGTGAACGAAGGCCAGAGCCGGAGCGTCGGGTGTTTGCGGAGCGCTGCACGGTCCTCGGGGAGGAGGAGGGGCTAGGTAGGCTGTGTTTATAAAGGATGCAAAAGTGAAGTTGCAGAATGCTGAGCCCCACCTCGTTGCAGCGCTTAGGCTGGGATGCTGGGACTGGATGCAGGTGGTGAGGTTTGCATTACTTCCCCCTGCGGACCTCGAGGAGTCGTCGGTGGGGTCCCGCCCAGTGCTGGCGCCATGGGCCCTCCAGAGTTAACCGGGAACGGTGACTAGGGTGATGCGTGGGTTATACAGACAAGGTCGATCATTGGCCTCTTTTGCTCATTAAAAAAATCTGTGTTCAAAACAAAACAAAATTGAAAAACCAAAGCCCAAGTTATGAGTGTTGTGGCCCTATAGTTTCATTTCACTGCCTTGCCCACTCATAGTATCCGGCCATATTTTGAAATCAAAGTAGCATGCTTATTTTTGTTTAGGATTTTCTAGAAAGAGTTTTTTTTTCCCCTCTTTTGTTCAAATATGGGTTAACATTGTGGAACTTTTCTTACCCTTTCATTAATGTGCCAGTTATTCACCATGTCATTTGTCTTCTATTTCACAGATGGAATCACTGAATTCATCACTTGACTCAGTAATAGTTTGGATAAGTTTAGCAAGGTAACAAAGTAACAGGTCTAATCTCTCAAATATACTGGATTTAGTTCAGATTGTTTACCTCAGAATCTTTGTTGAGAAAGGTTCTGAAAGATAATTCCCATCTATGTATCATCTACCCATCCACCCTCTTTCTAAAAACAGAATCTCAAAAAATAAAACTTTTACTGCCTTTGCTTTATGTATAGATTCATGCCCGTAAAGTGAAAATGTGCTGTGTACAATATGTACATACATATATAATATTTTCATTAAAAATTCATTCTCTTTAAATCTTGGTAAAACATTGAACTTTTAAGTCTGTACGATTGCATAAAACTGCATTAAAGAAGTGAAATTGAAGTCACTTTGGGGGACTTTTCCTTACTTATGTTCACAGGATGGCAATTTCAATCATTTCTATTTATTCTTTGAACAAGTTTATCAGATGAGTACTTCATCTGTGCCACATTTTGGTTTGAGGTGTTGGAGATTGTAAAGTTTACTTAGGGTTTCTGCCCTCAAAGACCTTCCATTTTGGTGGAGACACAATAAACATGTAAAGAAAAATGACTATTTTAGATAATGATAAATGATAGAAAAAATAGTTCTGGATAAGGGGGTAGAGTTTTTTGGGATATGGGGGAGTAAGAGGGAATTTAGATATGGTGACAAGAGAAGGCTTCCTTGAGGAAGTGACAGTTTGATGAGACCTAAGTGTTTAGAATGAGTCAGCCATGGGAAGATCTGGTGGAAGTTTCCAGGCAGACACTGCAGTGCAAAGGAAAAATGGGCTTAGCGTGTACCAGAGGTAGAAGAGAAGCCATGTGGAATGGAATGAATCTTGGAGAGAGTGAAGTGGGGGGGAGATGACACTTGAGAGGTGGGCTTGAGCTGCATCGTCTGAACCCAATGCAGACAGGCAAAAGGCATAGGATTTGTGTGTTGCCAAACCCTTCTTTATTTAACGACGCTCATAGACTCTAGCCAGCTCTCTGTTTTATTTTGGTTATGAAACCATTGCAGCAATTCGTTATATGTATATTTTTTCACTAGTAGTCTTCTCTCTTAATGAAAATATGTCTTATTCCCTTGAGCACAGTGTCTCATGCTGTTTTTTTCCTGTTCATTATTATGTGCAGGATTCTCAGCCTCTGCTTGTCTTCAGCTCCCTGCTTTTATCCTTTCTTCCTGTGAGGCCTCTGATCTTTTCATGGGGTCACCCTTTGGAAAGGACTGGCAGTCAGTCCCTGCTCTTGTCCAAGCTGAGTTCTAGGAAACTGCATGGTCAAGTGGATTACTGTTTCTCATCAGAGCTTTTAACTAACCAGAGAGTTAATGTCTGCCTTTATTTAGTGCCTACACTGTGCCAGGAGCATTACATACATTCTTTCCTTCCAACATATTGCAAAGGTAAATATTAGTCCTTCTTGATCAGAAGGGAAGCTTGTATTTCGGCCATCCAGCTAGTACTGAGTGAGCATAGATTAGAACATTCCAGTTAGTGTGACCCCAAAGCCTAATCCATGTTACTCTACCTCACTGCTTCCCTGAATACATAGCTACAGCTACAAATCTCTATTATTTGAAGTTATATTTTTTAAAATGGTATTTTGGAGATCATGATTTAGTCCTCTTCATTTTATAAAGATTTTAGAATTTTGAGAGAGAGAGCACTGGAGTAAGGGGAGGGGCAGAAAGAGAGGGAGAAGCAGACTTCCTGCTGAGCAGGAAGCCTGATGCTGGGCTTGATCCCAGGACCCCGAGAATCATCACCCCAGCCTAAGGCAGATGCATTACTGAATGAGCCACCCAGGTGCCCCCAGTCCTCTCATTTTAAAGGTCAGGCTGTGGAAGCCCAGATTTTCAAGGCATAACTGGTACCAAATTCTCACCTTACTGATTCTCAGCCTAGTATTTTTTTCTATTATATGTCATAAAAGTTCCATCACAGTGGGTTTCTACGTATATGAAAATATAATATCGCTCCCTCTCTCTTTTTTTTTTTTTTGAGAGAGAATGAGTGTGGGGGAGTCTAGGAGGGAAGGACAGAGAGAGTGGGAGAGAGAACCTTAAGCAGGCTCCAGGCTCAGTGCAGAGCCTGAGGTCGGGCTCAATCTCATGACCCTGAGACATGAGCTGCAAGAGTCAGATGCTTAACTGACTGAGCCACCCAGGCTCCCCTGAGAATACAGAATTTCATACGGTGGATATATTGTCCATAAACTCATACAAGGTAGTAATATTTCTTGGGCTAATATAATCCGTTGCTTTATTTTCCTTCCCTTTCCTCAGCAGGGAGATGCAAACTTTCTGGATAAATCTTTGATTTTTGTTAGTAGATAGTGGTTTCAAAATGACCTTTTTTTTTTTTTTAAGGTTTAGTTTATTTATTTGGCAGAGAGAGAGAGAGAGTGAGTGAGGGTGCACACAAGCAGGGGGAGCAACAGGCAGAAGGAGAGGGAGAAGCAGGGAGATGGACGCCAGGCTTGATCCCAGGACCCTGGAATTATGACCTGAGTGGAAGGCAGACACCAGCTGAGCCACCTGGTGACCCTCAAAAATGACTGTAAAGTTTAAGGTTTAATTGCACACATCTTTTTTAAGATTTTTATTTATTTATTTGAGAGAGAGAGGGAGAAGCCAGCTCCCTTCTGAGCAGGGAGCCCAATATGGGGCTTTATCCTAGGACCCTGGGATCGTGACCTGAGCTGAAGGTAGATGCTTAACTGAGTGAACCACCCAGGTGCCCCTAATTGTACACATCTTTGAAAGGAGTTAAAAACTTGTTACTGAGGGGCGCCTGGGTGGCTCAGTGGATTAAAGCTGCTGCCTTCAGCTCGGGTCATGATCCCAGGGTCGTGGGATCGAGCCCCATATCGGGCTCTCTGCTCTGCGGACAGCCTGCTTCCTCCTCTCTCTCTCTGCCTCTCTGCCTACTTGTGATCTCTGTCTGTCAAATAAATAAATAAAATCTTAAAAAAAAAAAAAAAAAACTTGTTACTGAATTCCTAGGATTAACCTTGTGCTTACAGGTGTGGGAACATTGCATAGAGTTGCTGGCTCATACTTTCTGTTAGCAAGTGGAGTTTCTTCCTAGAATTGAGGAAGTCTTTGGGTCAGCTTTTGGATATAACTTCTCTTTCTTGGTACAATATAACAATTTAAAAAAATTAAGTAAAAATCAGTTCGTGGATTTTATGGTTAAAAAGAGAGTTACTATGTTCCTCCAGTTTAAAAGTACTCATTTATTTACAAGCTTTGCTTATTATGACTGGGATATGGTAGGTGAGTAATAGTAAACTAACAAATAGTTCAGTTTACTTTCTGGTGGTTTTTTGACTCTCCTATAATGTAATAGGGATTGTCTTTCATTAGTTGAATTAGAATTATGTAAATGCAATTATCTTCTTTCTTACACGTTGGAAAGTCTTAAATTTAGGCAAAAGAGAGCTTTTGCTCTTTAAGCAAAGAGCATTCACTGGGTATTTTGACTGAGTTTCTCTGTCCTTCAAGATTGTTCGTGCAACCAGTGCCTATGTTCTGAAGATCTAGGCTGTCATGATTTGGTCTCAGACTCTGGCGCCATCCTTCCATGAACCCAGTGCCCCAGACTGAACCGGCTATTTCAGCTTCAGTGTCTTTGCTTGTGTTCTGCCTAGAATGCTTCATAGATGGACAAATCCAGCCAAAGTTCTGCCTGTCCTGTGTCCATTTGTGCTGCTTATTTAATGGGATATTTCCTGTGTCTTTAATGGAAGCCTTCTCTTTCATAACACTTTTGGGAGTCTTTCTTTGTAATGTAGTTTACCAATCCTGGTATCTTTGGTAATGCACCCTTTTATACATGGGTGTTCAAATATATGTTTGCTTGAGCTTAGGAGACACTTAACAATTCATGTTATACATGCAAAGTTTTTTGTAGATTGTAGCGCCCTTTAGTTTTATTTATACTTTTATCATCTCATCTTTGAGAGAAGCACTGTTCTGTTTTTCTTGGCTTTGATTCAATAGAACCTCTTTCCTGTTTCAATTAAGGGTCTGACTTCTGTAGTTACCAAAGGATCCCTTGGGAGGAACTCAAATCTTTGGGTTGTAAATGGTGAAGGCACATTGTCACAAGTAAAAATCATTGTTGCCTCTGTTTATGGTACTGGATAATATAATAGCAGTTCCAGCTTTTGAGTATTAAAGATTAGAAAAGGCCCAGAGAGCCTAGCCAGGGATGCATGTGGTGCTGGGCTAAGAAACCTGGTCCGTATCCCTGGCTGGAGACAGCAGAGGCTTGCACCAGATGTCATGGGTTCTGCTGTCTTGCAGAGCTCAAGCCTTTCTGAGCTATTTTACTTGCTTTGCTTGTTCTTGATCTGGATCTTGAAGGTACCTGTTGTGATGACTCCCCATCACAGGATCCCTGCCAGCCTGCAGGATATTCCTGTGCAGGCACTGGGGTAGTACTGGGTTGACTCTAGTTTAAAACCCTTCTCCTCTACTTCTCGTCTTGTCACAGTTTTCCAAAAACTATCTTGGGATCAGTGGGCATCCTCAGTATAAAACTTGGAGTGGAGAGGAATTTGGCCGTACCTTCTAAGTTGCAGTAGTCACGGTTTCTACCATCCATGCTTTTTAGGACGGTATGCTTTTCAGATACTGTGCATTATTGCTCACCCAGGTGTATTCTTGTTTGCTTTTTGTTTTAGGAAAATAGACTCTCATGTTTTTTTTTTTTTTCTTTAAATTAACCACTTGCTTGTTGAGCGAATATGCAGAACCAGGGAATTTCAAGTACATTTTGCTATTTGTGTCGTAGTTAGATTCATCAAGCAAGGAGCTCCTGAGCTATCAGAAATTTCTCCAGCTGAGATAGGAGCACCAGCCAGTCCTTGCTTTGGGCATTATTGGTAAGAGCTCACACTTAAAAGAGGGCTTCCTCTGTGCCAGCTGCTCTTCTCTTTGCTTTGTGTCTGGATTGCTTATCCTGTTGACATTTTGGGCTGGTTATTTGTTGTTGTGGGAGCCATCCTGCAGCATCCCTGGACTCTAACTAGATGCCAGGGACACCTCCCGCAGTTGTGATCACCGAAAACGTCTCACCGGCCCCAATACCTGCACAACCGCTGCTTTATAGAAACTAATGTATTCATCGCAAAAGCCTGCTGAAGTACATTACATCATTACTGTCCTCATTTTACAGAAGGAGAAGCTGAGGCACAGAGAGGTTAAAGTGGCTTGTCTAAGGTTACACAACTAGTAAGCAGAGGACTGATACTAGGCATTGCTCTTTGTGAGCCCTGTCCTCCCACAGCTAGCTGACACTGGACCCCAACTATTGGGGATCCAAAGGCCGTGTAAACTAGGAGCCCAAACAGATGCCAAGAAGGACCAGGCAGGGCTGCATGTAAGTGAGGTGGCAGGGTTTCAATCTGGGGAGCTGGGGAGTATTGCCAGGATTGCCTATATTTGAAGAGAAACTAGAAATTTAGATCTATGTGGGGGAAACTCTCACATTTTAATATTGGCAACTCGGTGTTTATAAAACATCCATGTGGACCAACAGTCAGATAAACACTGTCACCTATATATGGACAAGGTGTGGTTCTGGGGCATCAGTTGGCAGTCCTTTTTTGTGTAAACTTTGCAGCAGTGCGACATCATAGAAAAGTGTGCATGCATGTGATGGGGGAAATGTAGTTTCTGTGTGGAGGGCAGGTTTCCCTGTGAAGGCTCTGGAAATGAGGGTGGGTGGGAAGGGGCTTCCAGACTAGAAGGGACTATCTTGCTGTTTTTTTAAAGTCAGAAGAGTGTGAGAATTAAAGCTGGCCCTCTGATACCCTTTGAACTTTTAGTGCTCTGCTGCTCAGAGCTGAGTGTTTGAAAGTTCTGGACTCCTGTGCCCTTCAGCAGCGTTTGTACCTGTTTCTCTCTTGCCCTCTGCCTGTACAGGTGGTAAAATACATATTTTTATAGGACATGGAGAAAGCATAAATTCTGGAATCCTGGAATGACTGTATCCTTGGAGAAGCAAACCACAACTAGACCTCACTTTGTTGGCAGCCAGAAACCCGTTGAGTCTGGTTTAACACTTTGAAGAGCATCTCTGCCTTTCAGTAGCCAATGGATGGCTATGGCCTTCGGCGCATTTTCCTTGTCCTCAGGCTCTGACCCCCTTAGTCGAGCCTGGGTACCCTCATGCCCTGGCTCTAGGTGTGAAAAGCGAGCCCTTGCTCCCGTGCTGACCATCCATGGCCCTTGTCACCTGTCCTCCTTCCTGGCCCAACTGCACCCTCTGAGGCTTGCTCACATGGGGTCCCTTCCAGATTGTCCGTGGCTCACTGGTCCTGGACATGGTCCTGCACCTCTTTTTAATTTACTACAGCCTTCCTCTTATTCACAATATGCATTTCCTTTCTGTTTCTTGCAAAGTCATACATTTACTCTTGGGCTGGCTTTTGCATGAAGCCTTTCTCATTGCCACAACCTAAAGCTCAGTCTTCTCTGTATAATAATTATCTTAGGCTTTGATTTTCAATTATTTGTATAACCATTTTACATCCTTTGTAAAACTGTTCTACTTGAGGATCAGGGGCGTGTCTTTCCCATCTTGGTTTTCCTCACAGCTTCTAGCATAGTGTTTTACTTGTGGTAGATATTAAATGTCTGTCTATTTGGGTCCCATTCCTATAGTGGTTTCTTTCTCTTTCTCCATATATTTTTATCAGTTTATGTAGTATGTTGGAATAACTTCAGTAAATAGCATTGAAAATACTTTGGAAAAAGAGATGACCAAATTAATTAATTTGGGACATTTTGATTCATTGTTTTATCAGTTACAGTAATTAAAGAAAGTTCAAATATTCTTGTTTCATTTAATGTAATATACTGAGATCCCAGTCATGTGTATAAACTTGCCTAATTTTAGTTAACAAGCACCCAGACCTCAGACTTTCATATGATGATATTTGTGATTCATGAATTAAACAAACAAATCAAATGCATAACCCATAGCTAGGCATTTCCCAAGGTGCGAAGGATATAGACATGTTTTGTAGGAACTGTTGGTCTAGCACTGGGAAAAGGACATGTGAACAATGTGTGAAAGATTGGAGGTGCCATTAAAGATATATGACATGTGTGTCATCCAGTGAGGTTATGGAAGGTTTCTTTAAGGAAGTGGTACTTAAGCTTCCTTAAACAGTGAACTGGCTTTTATTGCTGTTGTTTAAGTGCTCTGATGATAAGACTTTCCAGGAAGACAGAGCATTAGAGCAAAGGCATGATTGGTGAAATTTCCTTCTGCTCAGGGAACTAAAAATAGGCCCCTATGGCTAGAGCCCTGGGTATGAGAGAAAGGGGATAAAATTGTTTGTTCAAGTTTTCATTTTAAAAACTAGCATGATACCAGCATGGAAGATGTTTCAGAGATGAGTGAGTCTGAATTATTGAGTAATGTGAGTGAGTGATAATTAGGAAAACTGGAAAAGTCCAGTAAGAGATATTAGGGGATGACATGGTCACCAGTTCGGAAGATGAAGCTCACAGCAGAATCAAATTTAATGCTTATCTTCATGATAAAAGTTGTACACAAGAAATTATGGGTTATTATTTGTTAGTTTTTCTTCCCCTAAACATTTTTTGAAGTATTTACGGGTAGTGTGTATGTTCTACATCAATATCTGTATTTTTAAGTCATTCTTACAATTTTGTTTTTGACTTTGTGGTTACTTATTTTTTTTAAAGATTTTTATTTATTCGACAGACAGAGATCACAAGTAGGCAGAGAGGCAGGCAGAGAGAGAGGGGGAAGTAGGCTTCCCCCTGTGCAGAGAGCCCGATGTGGGGTGCCATCCCAGGACTCTGAGATCATGACCTGAGCCGAAGACAGAGGCTTAACCCACTGTGCCACCAAGGCATCCCTACTTATCTCTTGTTACATTATTTGAGAGCAAACAATGGAGCTGGTTTCAAACCTTTTTTGAGAACGTTGAGAGCCTAAAGAGATCCTACTACTTTTGTGATGTCCTCTACCTCTGTAACATTCTCTGAATCCATTCTCATTATGAAGCTTTAATTCTGTTTCCCGAGTATATTAGCCTATAGCTGCACTGAGTCTTATAACTAGTCGACTGTCTTTGTTTTTGTGATTCTGTTTCCTGAAGCATAAGCTGAAGTCATCTGATGCTGATCTTCTGAAGGTCAGTTTCCTATGTGACCACCAAAGAAGTCTGATGAAAAAAGGAAATTTTACCATTTTTTTGTGTTTTTTTTCCCCTTCAAATCCAGGCATCAAGATTTTGCCATTGATTTTCCTAATCTGTCATGTGCACCAGGCAGACCTTCACCCACCGTAAAGATCAGTAATTATGTTAGGAACTATGTGCCATCTTTGTATACCAAAAAGTAGGAGATGACATATGTAACTTCTGCCGGTTGGTAGATATTCCTGGGCAAGATGGGAATGACCGTTCCTTCTCTTGGCTTGCTCTGGTTTGTGAGTTAGGGAGTTGGCCTCGGATAATGCCAGGGGCTGTTAATGATCCATCTTCCCTGGCATTGCTCTTGGTGTACCACTTCTCCCAGTGTTGGAGCCACTAAGGAGCAGTGAGGAGAGGATGGCTTTGTCAGCTAGAATGACATTTGCAGGAATGCTTATTTCTCCTCTTTCACAGAAGGAGTCTTGTGCCTTTAAATGAAGAGAAACCCTGCTCGCTTCTGAATAGCCACCTTAGCTTTGCTGTCTACTCATCAGCTGGCCAGCTATAGCTGGCTACTCTATAGGTTCCCCCCTGTAGAGGAGATAAGTTTGGGGAGGGCTACGGAGAATGTGTGGTGAACACATTCTTAATTCTAGTCATTGAGATGAAGAGAGATGGTTACTAAAAGAAGTGTCCCCTTGTAGCCAGTGGCCTATGATTCGTGGGAGGTCATTGAGCTCACTGCTTTGGAACATCACTGATTTTCAGGTAGAGATCAATAAGATCACAGTTCTGTCCTGAGAACCGAAAGCCTCTTGCACTGAAGAAATGAGCACTGAAGAAATGGCAGAACATGGCGCAGAGATGTCTTCATATGCGTTGGAAAATATTTAGATTGCATAACTGAGGGCTTGTTGGCTTACAGATTCCTCTGGAGTTTCTGGGGTGTAATCTGAAACTGGCCGCTGTGTGTGCAGGGCAGGGACAGTGAAGAAAGAGGCAGACCATTTCACATTTGTCGTGGCAGTTGTAGGGATGAAGGAACTTACTTACAAGGCTTGTCTTGAGCAGCTGCAAGATGAGTAGTTTTCCTCACCCGGCCTCCAGAATCTTAAAAGTTTATGTCAAAGCCTCAAGTGAATTCAGTCAGTCACACACACGCAGTCCAGACGGTCTCAGCACCACAGTTCTATTTCAAGGCTGTATCTTTGGAGCAGCTTCTGAGAGTGAGGGAGATGAGCAGAATACACATTCCAAGGACAGGAAGGGGGGTGGGGAGTCTCCCGGTGGCCAGGTCCAGCTCACAGGTTGGCTGGTGGTCACGTCTTGATGATCTCCTCCAAAGGAAGTAATATGATGATTGACTCCATCGTTGCTAAAGCTGGCAGCACATCCTGAAGAGGAAGTTTTAAATATTCATGAGAATGTGTGCACTAAGGAGGAACATCATTGCTCTGAATTACCACCTACTGATGGTTGAGAGTACTAATGAATTCAAAATCGGGAAAAATAGTGCTAACTCCATAATAACCATAATAACTGATTTCCTGTGATTTTTTAGGAAAGCTAAAAGTAGATTTTGTTCTGTGGGAAGAAGAAAAAGTTCTGGAAAATGGTGGGTAGTCAGCAACCAAGAAAATCAGCAGTCTTTTATACTTGTGGAAATAACTTTGTTTGACTCATGAAGGAAAATGGGGTTATGTATAGCTTCTGTGACCTAGAAGATTAAAATAAAGTTGTTTCTAGGTGAGCTGTGAAGGCAGTATATGAGTATAGAAGTTAGAGCCAAAGCTGTGAAAGGGAGAAAAGCTGTAAAAATCTATTTGAGCACCAAAAGAGATCTACTGGGAGGAGACTCAGAGTTTAGAAAGACACAATAGAAGTTGGAGGAAGGTACCTATAGAGACCACGTTGTTCCAGTTATTCTGGGCCCCCTGATAGCTGTTTCTGAAAAAGATGAATATTCTTGTTTGCCAGAGCCCATCTTGAGAGAGATTTTTTAGTTTGGATGGTGATGAGATGTGGCTGTAACCTGCCAGCCATCTGACTCAGCCAATGCTGATGGCATAACTGTCTACCGAGTTGTCAACCCTTGCGGAGGTAGTGAGCGAACAACATGAACTACCCAATGTGACTGGCCATTCCATGGCGTGCTGCCATTTTGCCAACCTGTAATCTGCAGAGGAACAAATCTACATTGTCAAGTGTCCTTCCTCTCTCTAGCTGGCTCATCTTCCCTTGGACCAGGCAACACCCAGGGGCATGGTTATTGTCAGGGGACTCACTTGACTGACTGACTGACTTCCTTCCTTCCTTCCTTCCTTCCTTCCTTCCTTCCTTCCTTCCTTCCTCTCCGTCATTCCCTTCTATTATTTATCTATCTGTCTCCTCAAGTAGATGGAAGTTCTGCCGAGAGCGGGGGAACACTTACATTGCTTTTTGAAGCCTTTTAAATGTCCTTGGGGTTTTACATTTTGTAGGTGTTCAGTGCTTATTATTTAATAAGATGGGAACTTTTAGTGCACTTAAAGAGGGCCCCATCTTAATTATTTTCTGTTCTACAGATAAAGGAACTTTGTTTTTTCTCATCTTTTATGGAAAGAAGGGAGAACATCAAATTTCTGTTTTATTGCATGGTTTTAACTTCCATCCCTAAGCTACTCACTCTCAAATTTCTCTCTCTAGTTCAGGCCTCTTCCCTGAACTCCTGACTTCTTTCTGGCTATTTACTTTAATAATAATTACTATCTACTTGGATGTTAATAAGAATTTCATACTTTATGTGTCCAGGCTGAACTGATGTTCTTCCTTGAGGCTGCCTTTCCACGATCTTCCCCATTTCAGTAAGTAGCAGCTCCATCCTTCAATTTCCCCAGGCTGTAAACCCAGCAGTTCTCTTTTCATCCTTCCTTTATCCCATACCCCACACCTGGGCCATCAACAAATGCTTTTGGCTCTGTATTTAGAACCAGTCCATTCTCACCACCTCCATGCTACCACACTAGTCTACTAAGTCAGTGTTTTACCTCCTTCCTGAATTTGTTACCGTATCTGCTGATTGGTCTTCCTGCTTCTATGGTTCTCTCAGCTACAGAGTCTCTACTGACAACCTTCCAGTGTCTTCCTGTCTCGTTAAAGTCTCTACATTAGGCTGTAAGTTCCTCCATCCCTTGTCAACTTCTCTTATCCTCTCCTGCTGCTCTCCAGTTCTTCTTCTTCTTCTTCTTTTTTTTTTTTTTCTTAACTTGACAGAGATCACAGGTAGGCAGACAGACAGGCAGAGAGAGAGGAGGAAACAGGCTCCCTGCTCAGCAGAGAGCCCGAGGTGGGGCTCGATCTCAGGACCCTGGATCATGACCTGAGCCAAAGGCAGAGGCTTGAACCCACTGAGCCACCCAGGCACCCCCTGGCACAGCTTTTTGGTGGTTGACATGTAGTTGTGGAGTAAATGAAGTAGACATGGTATATTCCTGGCAAACTTTGAATTTTCAAAAATTATCAAGTGCAATTTCAAAATTTTGTAGTACACATCTAGATTCAGTTTCTCAGTATATGTTTTAGTTTGCCTCATAAATTATACAAAACATCAATATGCGTTTATCCAGCCATCTTTAAATCTTAACATTTCTATGTTAAGTGTCAAATAAAAGTTCACTAATATTTTTACTATTGCTATAGAAATCGATTGCTTATAAATTAAGTTTCTATAAAAACAGGTTTGGGTTTGGGAGATCAATTAGTGTTGTTAGAAGACTGCCTTAATACTATAGTATATTTGTTTTTTGCTTTAATTTTTCCTGGTCATTGATATCAATTTCTAAATAAATCTTAGTCCTGAAACATACCATTGAAAGGTTAAGTCCTCTTTATGCACATATGGTTACTTTGATCTGCTGATATTAGCAGAAATTATTGAGTGATATAAGACTGCAAGAAATGACAGAGGTTTTTAATAGAAAGTGTTGAATGTGTTGGGGGGGTGGGGAGGAAGAGGGTGGGAAGTAGCAGCAAAGAGAGAGCAGATTTATCAGGACGGAATAAAAGCTTTCATTATATCCCAAGTGAGTAACACCACTAGAAAAGACTTAGAAAACAAATATTTGGAATGAAACAATGGAAAGTATATAGAGAGATATTACTGTGGAGTCAGACATTCTAAATTCTTAAGTAAGAGAACAGAAGGAAGTGGTGTTGAAGTGTAGCAATCAGTGGTCGTATAATAAATCAGCTGCATGAATTAAACAGCATCTGGTGTGCCTGAGCCTCAGTGGATGGTGCCTTGTAAAAAACCTCTCTCCCCAAATCTGGGAAGAGTGTGGGTACTAATATGTGGAACCAAATGAAGGACAGATTTTGCTTCTAAAAGCTTGTAGGAAAGTGATTATCTTGTGTACATGTTCGTTAAAGACCTGAGCAGACTTTAGAGCGCAGATGGTTGCTCAGTATACACTCCACTGTTCCCATTTAGGCCTCAAGACAACAACCAGAAGGGCCATTAGTAGGGGTTTGACACTGGATGAACGTTCAGACAGAATGACTGCTATCTTCAGTCACAAGTACTTAGGAAGTCTTCAACCAATTTTCATTTGTGTGGGGATAATTTGATAGTTACATAAAGGGAAAAATTATTTGCATGCCTCTTACAGAGGTTTTCCTTTTAGTCTGTTACTTAAACTGTCTTGTACAGAAGAATTATGCAAATGTGTGCAAAATTCATGTGCATTCTGTTTTATAGAATGATAAGTGGTTTTCTAGGATGATTCTGGTTCCTCTGTGCTCTGAAAGGTAGCTCACTGTGTGGCAAAGTTAATTTAATGATTTTTTTTCTGTAATGAAAATTTATATTTGTCCTCTGAATAGCTGTATGCTACATGTACATGTATGTATGTATGTCTATATGCACATGTGTGTACATTATATTTAAATACATATCATACGTATGTTTATAGATACTGGGTGGATGGATAGATACAGAGAAACAACTCTATTACAAAACATCTTTCTGTCCTTCTGTTTTTCTGCACTATTTATAAATTAAGCCATGTACTTCATGACACTAACTACTCAGTCCTTCAGCCTGCGTCTCCTAAGAATAGGGGCATTCTTCTACATAACCAGGAGACTGGACTATAATCAGTTCTCCAGTTGTTTTCTGTGACTTTTTCTCTTCTCTTCTCTTTTCTCTCTCTTTCTTTTATTTTTTTGCTTTCAAGTTCAAGATTCGATCTAGGCTTGTGTATTGCATTTGGTAGTTGTGTCTCTTGATGTTTTTTTAAGTTCCAAGAGTATCCACAACTCTTTCCTTCTCTCTGTTCTTGTTTTGTTTTAACCATATTGACTTCTTTAAATAGTCCACAATACCAGTCCACAAAAGCTATGTCTGTCTAACTGTTTCTTTTATGACTAAATTCCAGTTAAACATTTTTGCTAGAGTATGTCATGATAGATAAGTGGTGTTGTGTACTTCTTACTGGATCACATCAGGATGTATATAATAATGTCAGCGTATTCCAATATTGGTAATGCTGTTTGATTGGGTACAGATAGTGGCTGCCAGATCTCTTCACTGTAAAGGTGTATTATCCCCAATGGACTTATTAGATAATCTGAGGGATAATACTTTTGAGACTGTGAAGATCCTATTTCTCAACAACCTCAATAATTTTTAGCATCTGTTGAAGATTCTTACATGGCTCAGTTACTCCAACTCTGGGTTACATATTGTTCATTTTTCTAATTTTATTATCTCTTCTTCCTTTTTTATCTGACTCTTTTCTTTTGGTAAAGGAGAACTTCTGCCCTCCCCATCCTCTGGTCTCTTTTACAGTACTACTAATGGACTTTTGGAACTTTTAAATTTTTCCAACATTACTGCCATTACTTTTTTTCATGTTCAGGTTGT
>ML106827.1:0-17964 GCA_003697995.1 Taxidea taxus jeffersonii
TAGATAGAAAAGCATATGAGGAAGATGGAAACAGTGTTGATGACCTTGAAATCACACCATCTGAAGCTCTTCCAACATGTACAGTCAGGCCTCAGTAAAATGCTTAAATGTCATTAGAATCTATTTGATAAATCTCAAATTTTATAATGTAACTTTTAATTGAAATATATCCTCAACTAAAGAAGTTGGTTTTAGCAGGCAGAGAGGGACAAAAACCTGGAAAGGAACAATTATTCAGACATGAAACTTAATGAGCAATATAGAGATAGACTGAAACAGATCTTCAATGTGCTGAAAAAATCAGGTCCAATGTAGAATTGTGAAGCCTGAGAAATGTTGACCAATAAGGTTTTTTTCCATAAGAACTAAGGTACAGAACTGACTGCCAACAGATTTTTATTAAATGGATATCTAAAATATACTTCAAAAAGGAAAATGATTTTTAAAATGTGTAGATGCAAAAAGAATGGCAAATAAATCAAACATTGTATGAAATGACAAGGTCTAATTCTTTCAGATTAAAAATGAAAAGAACTTAAATACTAGAAAAAATTAACCTATAGGTTGGGAATAGTTTCACTATAGTTAAAAATGATATGGTTCTTGTATTGTTCATGTGGCAGATGGCAATATTAAAGTTTTGATGGCAATATTTCAAAGGGTAGCCATAAAAAATAGAATTAGATGATACACTTCTCAAAGAGAAGGAAACATGGAATGAGAAAAAAAAATCTAAGAAAGGTGAGAGAAGAAAAAGCATAGGATAAAAATGTGACAGTACACAAAGATAGTAAAAAACCAATTCAAACATATCAATGAACACAATGGAGTTCATGAGACAGGTTTACAAGTCAAAACACAAGTAAAGCAAAGGAGCACCTGGCTGGCTCAATTGGAAGAGCATGTGACTCTTGATCTCAGGGTCATGAGTTTGACCCTCAGGTTGGGTGTAGAGATTAATAAAATAAATAAACTTAAAAAAAATAAACCGAAGAAACATTTAAGACACACTATCACAAGGTGGAAAGTGAACGGATATAAAGAACTGATCTAACTATATTAAGACAAAATATACTGAAAAACCAAAAGCATCAGCAGTGATAGAAAAGGTGGTTACGGGATATTAAAAAGCTTAATTCACCAGGAAAATAGAATTCTAAACTTATATGTATCCAACAAAAAAGAGTCAATGTATTTGCAAGAAATTTATGGAGGATAAATAAGCACATCACCATTATGAAGAACTTGAATACTCCATGAAAGTCAAACAAATTATGAGTTGAACCTAATTGATAAACCTAAATCGTATATATAAAATCATTTATCATCAATAGAGAACACATATTCAAGCACATGAGGAACTTTAAAAAGTCAGGAGAGAAAGCAGGAAAGACGGCAGAGTAAGGGAATCCTGAGCTTCTCCCATGGACACATTCAGGCAACAACTACATGTAACATAACTCACTTTGAAAATGATCTGATATTAACAGAACACATTTCCCACAGCCAGAGTCATAAATAAGACATATTGGCAAGGATAGAAAAGGTAGAGATGAGGTCAGGAGCCAAATCCCTAGTGTGGGAACCCACAAGTAAGAATTGTATTACAGATGAGGAGGAGCAAGGAGATAAAGCACCATCCTGGACACTTCTGGTTCTGGCATCCTGAACTAGGAAGATGAATCAATCCCCTATCTTATTTGTCTGTATTTGAAAAAAAATCTGTAGGGTTTAGCTGCATAAGATTTAAAAATCAGCAGGACTCAGCTCTAGGAGATCCAGAGAGGTGTAGGAAACCAAGTCTGTGCTCTTAAAGAGCTAACATACTATATCACTTGGCCAAGACCCAACACAGAAGCAGCTATTTAAAAAGCACCTGGGGTCTATGTGAAGGGTATTTGTTAACTAATTTTAGGACATGTACCAGAGGCAGGAATCTATAGAAACTTTCTCCAGGAATGAAAGTGCTAGTGGATATCATTTTCCTTGCTCTTTTTCAACCTAAGTGGCTATACACTTCTAGGAGCCAGTTCTGACACTATCTATCTTGCTAGCACCACTTGTCTATCTCACTATTCTCCTGAAGACTTGCCATACATAAAGCACCTACCCTGGCAGATCTCTCTCCCAGAACAGCTCCTTCCATGCCAGACTTGGCAGGCAGCCTTATTGACAGAGCCTTGATGACAGAGACAGTATATCTCTGTCCCCAGCTATTCCTGGGGGGCTATAGGAGGGGAGACAACCCCACTCACCAGCATGCTGGCAGTAGCTATAGTTGGGCCTCTCATCTACCACACAAAGAAGCCTTATCTGCCAGTGCACATGTAACCATTGCATCCAGTCATTGCAGATAGCTGGGCTGAGGGTCAGCCCTGCCAACCAACATGCCCACAGAAGTTTTGGTTTACCCAAAACAAGAAAGCACACAGGAGACAATCCTGAAGCACCTGGCTCTGGTGACCAGGGGCGATTGCTCTATTGGGCACCACAGGACATCTTCTACATAAGCCCACTGCTTTCAATACCAGAAAACATAGTTGATGTACCTAGTATGTAGTAACAAAGACAAAACATGGAGATCAGAATATGATCCCAAAAAAGATCAGATAAAACTACACAAAAAGAGCTAAATAAAATGGAGACCTGATAAAGTGTTCAAAGTAATGGTCATGAAGATACTCACTAGATTTTAAGAATGGATGAACTCAGTGAGAACTTAAAGGTAATGCATCAGAGTTGAATAATTGAAATAAATACACTGGAGGAAATCATTAGATAGAAGATGGAGAAAAAGGAACCAGTGATCTGGAAGATAGCATAGTAGAAAGCAATCTAGCTGAATATAAAGGAGAAAAAAAATGAAGATAGGTTAAGGAATCTGTGCAACAACATCAAGCATGGTAACATTTGTATTACACGCATCTCAGAAGAAGAGAAAGGAGAAAACATCAAGAAATAGCTAAAAACTTCCTTAACCTGGGGAAGAAAACATAGAATCTCAAATAAGGTAACTCAAAGGAGGTCTACACCAAAATATGAATTAAAATGGCAAAAATTTAAAGAGATCATTTTAAAAGCAGCAAGAGAAAAGGGATCAATTACACAAAAGGGAAACCCTATAAAGCAGTCAGCTGATTTTTCAGCAGAAATTTTGTGGGCCAGAATAAAATGCCATGATATATTCAAAATGCTGAAAGGAAAAAAACCTAGAACCAAGAATACTTTACCAAGGAAGGTTAGCATTCAGAATTGAAAGATAAAAAAGTTTCCTAGACAGAAATTGAAGGCATTTATCACCACTAAACCAGCCTTACAAGAAGAAATGTTAAGGGGAATTCTTTCAGTGGAGAAGAAGAGGCCATAATTAGAAGTACAAAAATTATGTAAGGAAAAATTTTGTCACCAAAAAGCAAATATATAATAAGTAGTAGATCACTTATAAAGCTAGTATATAGGCTAAAAGACAAGTAGGAAAAAAATATCTAAACTGTTAAGGGATTCACAAAATAGAGGTCAAATATGGCATGATGTATATAAAATGTGGAAGGAAGAGCAAACAATGTGAACTACCATATATATATATACTGGATATTATATAAGCCTCACTGTAACCACAAGCCTAAGACCTGTGATAGATACACAAAGTAAGGAGAAAGTGATTCAAGATTAAAATCAATCACCACAAGAGAAGAGAACAAAAGGAAAAGAGCTACAGGAAACTAGGAAACAATTAGGTGGAAAGTAGCATATTGCTATCAATAACTACTTTAAATGTATGTAGACTAAATGCTCCAAAACAAAAGATGTTTGGTGACTGAATGGATTAAAAAAAAAAAAAGAAAGCGAGAGAGAGAGGCCTATCCTATATGCTGCCTACAAGAGACTCACTTCAGGCCTAGAAATATACAGACTGAAAGTGAAGGGATAGAAAAATATTCCATGCAAATAGAAGCAAAAAAAAAGTTCAGGTGGCAATACTTCTAGCAAACAAAATAGACTTTATACAAAGACTATAAAGGGACCATGAAGGGCATTACATAATGATAAAGGAATTAGTCTAATAAGAGGATAGAATTACTGTAGATATCTATGCACCCAACATTGGAGCACCTAAATACATAAAGCGAATGTCAATACAGAGAAATTGACAGTAATGCTTAAGAGGATTTTAATCTTAAATTTATTGAGACTTGTTTTTTTATCCTAACAGGTGATCTATCCTGGAGAATGTTCCATATGCACTTGAAGAAGGTGTCTTCCTCTATTAAATAGAATGTTCTGTATATATGTTAATCCATCTGGTCTAGGGTATGTTTCAAAGCCAATCTTTTCCTTATTTTCTATATGAATGATCTAGCCATTGATGTGAATGTGGGGTTAAAATCACCTACTATTTTATTACTGTCAGTTTCTTTTTAAAATTATATTCTGTTAGCTACTGTATAGTACATTATATATATCTACATTGTATATACATATGTAGTGCATATGTATATATGGTGTATGTGTGTATATGTGTGTTTATATATATGTATATATATATACATTAAATATATATATACACATTATATATAATGTATATATACCAAAGATACTACCAAAAAAATTTACAGACCAATATCCAAAATGGACATATATACAAAAATCCTTAAAATATTAGCAAACTGAATTGAAAAATGTGATCATTCACCACAATCAGGTGGAATTTATTCTGAGGATGCAAAGATAGTTTGATATCTACAAAGTCAATGTGATGTAACACTTTAACAAAATGTAGGATAAAAATCACATATCTCAATATATGCAGGAAAAAAGTGCTTGACAAAATTCAACATTTATTCATGATAAAACTTAAAGTGGGTATAGAAAAGAATATATACCTCAATGTGGTAAAGGCCATTTATAAGAAACCAGCTATCATCATACACAATGAAAAGCTGAAAGCTTTTCTTCTAAGATTAGGAATGAGACCAGGATATTCATTTACCACTTTCAGCATAGTACTAGAAGTCCAAGCCATAGAAATACAACAAAAATTAAAAGGCAAAGGCATCCAAATCAGTAAGGAAGTAAAACTGTCACTATTTGTAAATGACATGAAACTATATAAAAGAGACCCTGAAGATGTCACAAGAAAATTATTAGAACTAATGAGCTAAATTCCATAAAGTTGTAGAATACAAAAATATACAGAAATTTGTTTGTATATATTAATAATGAGGTAGAAGAAATGAAATTCATTCTATTTACAGTTTTACGTGTGGCATCTAAGAAACAAACTAACCAAAACCAGAAACAGACTCAAATACAGAGAACTGGTGGTTGTTAGAGTGGAGGGGAGTGGGAGAGGATAGGTGAAATAAAGGAATTAGGAAGTACAAACTTTTGAGTTATAAAATGACATGCTGATGAGAAATATAGCAAGGGAATAAAGTCAGTAAGACTGTGAGATGATAACTATACTTTTTATAAGTCACTATGTTGTACACCTGAAACTAGAATATGTGATCTATACTTCAATTAAAAATAAAATTAAGGGGGCACCTGGGTGGCTCAGTGGGTTAAAGCCACTGCCTTCAGCTCAGGTCATGGTCCCAGGGTCCTGGGATTGAGCCCCACGTTGGGCTCTCTGCTCAGCGGGGAGCCTGCTTCCTCTTCTCTCTCCACCTGCCTCTCTACCTACTTGTGATCTCTGTCAAATAAATAAATAAAATCTTTAAAAGAAAAAAAAATAAAATTAAGTTATAAAAATAAAGCATTATAATAGAAAATAACAGTTTCCTAGCTTTCAACACTAAACACTGACCATCAATAAACAAAACATACTTATTAAGCTTAGTCTCAAACCTCAAGAACCTGATAGCATACAAACACTTGTTACACAGTCTGTACTTAGTCAAACTAGGTTAAAAATTATTAAAATTGGAAATTAAGTCATACAGCTAATTCATAGATTAAGAAAATGATAAAATATAATAGAGGCAACTGAATAGGGACAAAGCACAGATCCATATCTATAGTATGTAGGCAAAGGAGTATATTGGGAGCAACATACAGTATTAATATCATAATATTTGGAAAAAAGGGTATCATTGAATGAATTAGATATATAAATTAAGAAAAAAAATGGAATAAAACCAAGGATAAACCGAAGGACAGAGTGATGGCTACAGTAAAGAAAACTGGAGGAATTAGCAATGGCAAAAGTGATTATTTTTTTTTTACGATTTTATTTATTTGTCAGAGAGAGAGAGCACAGGCAGACAGAGTGGCAGACAGAGGCAGAGGGAGAAGCAGGCTCCCCACCCGATGTGGGATTCGATCCCAGGATGCTGGGATCATGACCTGAGCTGAAGGCAGCCGCTTAACCAACTGAGCCACCCAGGCATCCCTGGCAAAAGTGATTTCTTATAAAAGACTAGTGGAACAAAATTTTGAAGAGATAGAGGTAAAAAAGAAAAGTTATATGTTTTGGATTTTAAAAACTCATTAACTGAAGTAAAAATTTAAAATAAATTTCCACAGGTAAGTTAATAGAAAATGTTTGATAGAACTAACAAAACTAGATGAATTCCTAGAAAAAACAATCCCAAAACAGAGTGAAAGGAAAATATAAAGCTTGAATTGTCCTCTAGTAACTAATTGAATTTATAGTTATAAATCTTCCCATGAAGAAAAAAAAAACTGGGTTAAAATGGTTTTATAGACTAGTTTACCAAGATTACAATGAAGAGATAATTCCCACAATCTTTTCCAGAGACTAGAAAAAAAAAAAAAATCCCAAGTCATTTAATGAGGTCAGTATAACCTTGGTACCAAAGCTAGAAAAGTACACTATGAGAAAGGAGAATACTCTCTAGTCTCATAATAATGAGCCTGACCAGGTATGTATAAAAAAGATAACCTATAATGAAGTTAGGTTTATTCAAGGAAAAAATAAATGCTTTAAAAATAAACCTATAGATTTCATTTACCATTTTTCAGATTAAAGAGAAAAACCATAGGATCCTTTCGATGTAGGTAAGTATTCCATAAAATACAACATAAAATTCAACATTCTATAATGATGAAAATTCTTATCAAAGTTGAAATAGAGAACATATTACCAAAACTTACATCAAATAGGTTTCTTAATGGTTAAATGTTGGTATTCCCACTGAAATCAAGAGCAAGACAAGAGTATCCATCATAACCTCTTTTAGTGTTTTAATGAGGGTCCTAGCTAGCAGGTTAAGATAATAGATTTAAAATATGGATATTAGGGGCACCTGGGTGGCTCAGTGGGTTAGGCCTCTCCCTTCGGCTCAGGTCATGATCCCAGGGTCCTGGGATCGAGCCCCGCATCAGGCTCTCTGCTCAGCGGGGAGCCTGCTTCCTCCTCTCTTTCTCTCTGCCTGCCTCTCTGCCTACTTGTGGTCTCTGTCAAATAAATAAATAATATATTTTAAAAAATATGGATATTAGATGGAAACAACAGTACCTTTATTCCCAGGTCATTATTATCAACTTGGAAAATCCAAATGACTCTGAAGACAAGCTGTTAGAATTTGTAATGGAGTTTTGAAATGCTGGCTGTGTATAGTAAGCTGTACAAAAGTAAACTTTATTTCTAACAGAAAACAATTTATGAAAGTATATCATTATAGAATTAAATATGTATCCAAGAACAAACCTAAATATTGGTATTTCAGGTTTTTGCAGAGACAGTTATTATGGAAAATGTCTAAACTAAAAGAGAAAACCATGCTTATGGAAAAATCCAGTGCCAACAAAGTGTCAATTTTCTGAAAATTTATCTTTAAGTACAATGCCATTTAGAATTTTTGAAATGTTTTTAAAAGCTTAACATATTTATTAGAAAATACATATGTGAGAGTAAGGTCAAAAGTTAGCCAACTGTCTCTAATGAAATGCTATAAAATAGATTTACTCACTAGAAAGCAATGATTTTTGAATATGAAGAATCTGGTGTTAATACAGGGATAGGAACATTGAGCAATGGAATAGTATAGAGAGATCACAGATCCATAAATTTATGATAATTTGATGTCCAATAGAAATGCCTTTATAGATCACTATAGAAATGTATAACTATTCAAATCAATGGTGTGGAGATATTTATCTTTTTAGGGGGACTGAGCACATGGTACACACAAAACCATTCTCAAGTGGATTAAAATTTAAAATGCAAAAGGAAAACTTTAAAATTCTCAAAGGCTAACCTAAGGGCAACTATTTTTAGGAGTTCAGAATATGAAAGGTTTTATAAGTTAAGACATAAAGATCAACCAATCAATTTCACACCTTTAAGATGCTTTTCATCAAAGGACATCAAAAAGAGTGAAAACAGGGGCACCTGGGTGGCTCACTGGGTTGGGCCTCTGCCTTCGGCTCAGGTCACGATCTGAGGGTCCTGTGATTGAGCCCCGCATCTGGCTCTCTGCTCAGAGGAAAGCCTGCTTCCCACTCTCTCTCTGCCTGCTTGTGATCTCTCTGTCAAATAAATAAAATCTTAAAAAGAAAAAGAGTGAAAACAAGTCAAAACCTGAAGAATATATCAATAACTGAAAATGAATTGGCATCAAAAAGAAATGTTACAGGTTACTAAAAGTTAACAAAATTCCAATAGTGATAAAAAGACATTACAGACATTTCAAAGGGAAATCCCAAGAGAAAATTTTCTTTAAAATAGAAAAACCTATGAAAAGATGTGTATCATTAGAAATCAGGAAAATGCAAATAAAATATACATGAAATACAACTTAACATCTACATTGCCAAAAATTTAAGCCAGGAGATGCCAGATGTTCTGAGTTCTCACATACTGCTATGGAAGAGCATATTGGCACAACCACTTGGAACATGGGTTTTTGCACATGCAACCAGCTAAGTCCACTTCTAGATATATAAACCTGAGAAACTCATTTACGTTCACCATGGATATAGAATTTTTTTATAGAAAAATTTGTAATAACAAAGGAAAACAATGCAAATACCTATGGAGAGGAAAACATATTTAATTATGCTGTATTCACCAAATATTATAAAGCAGTGAAAAAGAACTACAACCATACATAGAACATGATTTGATTGTAGAAAAAGGAGTTTTAAAAGATGGAGTATTTTTATATCACTTTTGTGAAGTTCAAGCCAAGCAAGTATAGATTCATATATACATAAACACATATAATAAAAGCGTAAAAAATAATGCAAGTTAAACACAAAATTCAGAATAGTGGTTATATGGATGTGTTGGGAAGGAGTCCCTAGGTATTTTAACTATTTTGCTTCACAATATGAATGTTATATACATTCTTACATATATATCAAATGTTACAAAATAAAGTTATCTAAACTCCTCTAAATAGGTTATTCAGAACAAGTTTAAAAAAAGAAGTTAGTAAAATGTTTAATGATTTTGAGGATAACAGATTATCAGTCTTCCTGAAATCCATTAATATCAGTTACAAACTGAATTCACTAACATGATCTCTAACTAAACAGAAACACTCAGTTACCTAATACAAATAATTTTGAGGTTCTTGAAATATAGTATTACCTGCTTGTGAGTAGCACCAGGAGAACCCAGTTGAATAATGAGCTGAATAGGCTCTCAGTCTACCTTCACTGTTAAGATCCTGAGCACAGGGGCGCCTGGGTGGCTCAGTGGGTTAAAGCCTCTGCCTTCAGCTCAGGTCATGATCCCGGGGTCCTGGGATTGAGCCCCGCATCAGGCTCTCTACTCAGCAGGGAGCCTGCTTCCTCCTCTCTCTCTGCCTGCCTCTCTGCCTACTTGTGCTGTTAAATAAATAAAATATTAAAAAAAAATATATATCCTGGGCACATTTGGTGACATGTCTACCTTCTTTGGGTTTACGGACTATGAAATTAGAGTATAGATTTCCAGTGTTCCTCCAGATTTAAAAATAAAACCGGTACCATTCTCTGTGTTTTCATGGATCTTTTCCTACTCTATTTTTATTTCTTTCTCTGGGCCATGGCAACCAGAGGGAAATACCTAAGAACTATTATCGAAGAGTGATCATTTCACCTTTAGATTAAGGGATTCCAGCCGGAGCTTGTAGTGCCCTTCCCCATTATAACTTATGTGGTTCCAGCTTTTCTCTTACATGGCTCCTAGGTGGCTCTTATCTTATTTCAAGGATTCTACTGTGACTACTCTCTGCTGGCAACTTATTCCTGTCTCAAGAGGTACAGTCTTTCTAGGTGCCTTCTGAACTAGTACCTGCCAGTTTATTCTAAGGTTTCATTCTTTTGAGTGGCCTGGAGTGAAAGTCCGTTATTCCCAAGTCCTTAAAAAGTTGTATTCCAGGGGCACCTGGGTGGCTCAGTGGGTTGAAGCCTCTGCCTTCGGCTCAGGTCATGATCCCAGAGTTCTGGGATCGAGCCCCATATCGGGCTCACTCTTCAGCGGGGAGCCTGCTTCCTCCTCTCTCTCTCTGCCTGCCTCTCTGCCTACTTGTGATCTCTGTCAAATAAATAAATAAAATCTTTAAAAAATTTGTATTCCATACTACGCAGCCATCAAAAGAAATGAAATCTTGCCATTTGCGACTACGTGGATGGAACTAGAGGGTATTATGCTTAGCAAAATAAGTCAATTGGAGAGAGATAACTATCATATGATCTCCCTGATATGAGGAAGTGGAGATGCAATGTGGGGGATTTGGGGGGTAGGAAAAGAATAAATGAAACAAGATGGGATCGGGAGGGAGACAAACCATAAGAGAATCTTAATCTCACAAAATAAACTGAGGGGGGCCAGGGGGAGAGGGTGGTGGGGTTATGGACATTGGGGACGGTATGTGCTATGGTGAGTGCTGTGAAGTGTGTAAACCTGGTGATTCAAAGACCTGTACCCCTGGGGCTAATAATACATTATATGTTAATAAAAAATTTAAAAAAATTAAAAGGAAAAAAATTGTATTCCAAGGGACACAGTGTTGTTCGGTTGTTTTAGCAGACTTTTGGTTTCGGCTGGAGTGTGATCTCAGGGTTAGTAGATGGAACCCTGCATCTAGCTTCATGCTCAGCACAGAATATGCTTGAGGTTCTTTCCCCCTTTTTCCCCCTCTGCCCCTCCATCCACCACTCACACACACTCTCACTCATGATTCCTCTAAAATAAAACCTTTTATTTTTTAAAATACAACCTTTTAAAAAGTTGTATTCTATAGTTATACAAATTGGATTATTGGTGGGTTCACCAGAAGTACCAGTGTCCTTGAGCTCTGTAACCAGTTAGACCACACCATTATTGCATTAGTTTGCCATTGCTACGATATACTGTATGAAAGCCTGCAAACTCTGTGGCTTACAACAAGCATTGAATTTTCTCATTCATTTGTCTGGTTTAGGCTGTAGAGACATGGCTTCATATTATTCTTGGATTAGAGTACCCCAGGTATATTCTTTTCATAGTAGAGAATAGGAGTTCAAGGAGCCAAATCAAACACATTTATAGCCTTTAGTCATAGCAGTTATACTGCACTGGCTAAAACAAGTCATATAGCAAAGCTCAAGATTAATGGGATGTGTGTGTGGGGTGGGATGGAAAACATTCTCTTCCTATAATATGCTGTAAGATCACGAGTGAGTGAAGAAATGAGGATAATCCAGTTCACTGAAACACTGTAGGATACAAAAATAAAAATAAGATTCTTGCTTGGTTTACCTCTTTTTAACTATAGACAGAGAGGAGGAGGAGTTTAACTATATAACAGAGAGGAGGTGGGTCAGCGGATGGATTAAATAGGTGATGGGAATTAAGTGCACTTGTGATGAGCACTGGGTAATGTATGGAAGTGTTAAGTCCCTTTATTACACATCTGAAACTAATATTGCCCTGTTTGTTTAGCTGGAATTTAAGTAAACACTTAATGGGTTAAAAATCTTGAAATACCAGAAAGTTACATCTTTTTCAAAGCAGAGGTACAACTTTCAACCTCACTTCACATTTTGAGTTACAAACCATTACTAAGATTATATCAATAGAGACCCTAAATTTACATAAACTTTATAGAGAATGTATAGTCAAATAAGATTATGTCAGCAGATAATCTAGACTGACAAATAGAAAAAGTATATTCTCCTGCCATTCTGATGGTATTTTAACCATCTAAAATGCAGCATGATGAACTTGGGGTCTCTCCAATGAAGATTAGTGGGAATGTGGCGAGAAGAGCTCCAACTTGGGGGAACCAGAGATTCTGAATTTTGGCCACTAGTGACTGTCAAGTTGCTTGGGTTCTCCAAAACTCATGTCCTATTTTGTAAAATGGAAATAATAACTCACTGAGATATTGTTGTGAGGATCTTTAAACAGTTGTGTAAAATGCTTATTATTTGATATTGGCACTCAGGAAGTTGCATGTCTAATTCTGGAGGCATTTATAATATACTCTGAGAATTTTAGACTTTACTGCATGTCTTTAAAAAAATAATTCCTTTAAGATGGGTAAGGTGCAATTTCACTTGAAAATAGGAGGATATCCTCTTAGGAACTCTTCAAAATCTATGATTCAATGATTCCAAAAAGCACATTATTCATTTTAGAAAACCATTTCCACACTGCTGCATACTTTCAGATGTGCAAATAAAAGGGATCCCAGCTGGTTGCTTTATTTTCAAACAACTACAAAGGAAACAGTAGAATTTTGGCTTCTTGGAATTTTCCTTTGAAAATTTTCACAACCATGTGTGGTTGGAATCTGGCATTTATCTTTTGCTTCCACTCTGGAAATTTATACAGCTCTCTAGAATTTGGTTTGGTTCACATAACTTTTCAATTCTTGGTCACAGTCTTCCCCTTGTATAATTTCCTTCTAGTGTGAAAAACCCATATACCATGATGTGTCTACACAGCAAGACTTTAAGCATAGTAATTGCCCATGGATTAGAAGAGTTCATATAACCAGATCTCTCATGAATAAGGAAATCAAAAATTTACATAAAAGATGGTCTTATGTATGCGAATGACCAAGCCTGAATGTATAGGATGTAATAGTCAAATGTATTTTGTAACCATTATTTTTTTTAAAGATTCCATTTATTTGCTTCACAGACAGAGATCACAAGTAGGCAGAGAGTCAGGCAGAGAGAGAGATGGAGAAGCAGGCTCCCCGATGAACAGAGAGCCCGATGCAGGGCTCGATCCCAGGACCCTGAGACCATGACCTGAGCTGAAGGCAGAGGCTTAACCACTGAGCCACCCAGGTGCCCCTGTAACCATTCACTTTTAAGCATAAAATATCAAATAGCTCATACACGGAAAAAAAAAATACCCATTTCCAAGTGTCCACATGAATGTTACCAATTTTTAAAACTTCAAAACCTTGTTTTAAGGACCTTCAAAACTACTCTTTAAAATCATCTTGGTGATGAGTGGACATTTATATCCTTCCCATGTCAATCCTTTATTGAATCCAGGACAGCTTCCCTATCTATACTTTAGGAAAAGTGAGTCTAAGAAGGTTATATAAAAAAAAAAAAAAATCTAATTTTTTTTTGGCTTAGAAAAAATTAAAAGTTAACCTTCTCTGTCTTTATTGGAACTTTTTCCTGGTTCTTTGCCTCTGTTTTGATGACAACTTGTTCAAAGATGAATTTTAAAATTTATCTCCTTATAAGGCCCTTTGGGGGCTTTTAATTCTAGTCTACTATGTCTAACTCTGATCCCTCCAGTCTTACTTCCCCTGACACTGACCCCTTCCTTGCTAAGAAAAACAGTACCTACCTCTTATAATTTTGTGAGCCCCAAATCCTACTTACTTTGTCAACTGACTGATAATAGGACTTATAGGACTTTCTAGCTACAACATTATCTACCAACCATGGAGTGGCAGCTCTGTGCTAGAGATTCTGCTATTTCCCAGAATAAAGAAAAAAAAAAAAAAGTCCCAGAAAACTAGCAATTCCAGCCTGTTACCACTTGGTTCCAAGCTACTGCTATGTGGCCAGTTATGTCACCTTGGTCATGTCTCTTGACCTTTGTCCTTCAGTTTTATCATCTGCAAAATAGGAATAGTAGTATCCTATATCAAAGTTGTTTTGATTAAATAATGCATACATGTATACTGGTTACAGAACCCATAGATTATACTGTAAGTTATGCTAATATAATGCCCTCAGGCTTGTCTGGTCACCATTCCTATCTTGGTTCTGGACCTCCATCAGAATGACCACCCATCCTGATAAACAAAAAGGGCAATTTATATGAAAAACTGATCACAAGCATTGCAAAACTTATTAAAAGACACAGTCGCCAAACTGTGGGAAGAGCCAAGATGCCCTGCAACAGATAAATGGATAAAGAAGATATGGTCCATACATACAATGGAATATTATGCCTCCATCAGAAAGGATGAATACCCAAACTTTTGTATCAACATGGTTGGGACTGAGTGAAATAAGTCAAGCAGAGGGAGTCAATTATCATATGGTTTTACTTACTTGTGGAGCATAAGGGATAACATGGAGGACATTGGAAGTTGGAGAGAAGTGAGTTGGGGAAAATTGGAGGGGGAGATGAACCATGAGAGACTGGTCTCTGAGAAACAAATTGAGGGTTTTGGACAGGAGGGAGTGGGAGCCTGGTGATGGGTATTAAGGAGGGCACGTATTACATGGAGCACTGGGTGTGGTGCATAAACAATGAATCTTGGAACACTGAAAAAAAATAAAATAAAATTATGAAAAAAAGATTCACAATAATCTGGTTCTTGTTTGCAGAATCTGATGGACTTTGAAGGTCAGAAGCAGATTACTGTTCTGACTTTCAAGGGGTCACTCATAATACATTCTCTATCAGACCTAAAAATATTATAAGTTTATATAGCTTTAAAATTTTGCTTCACTTCATAATGAGGATGCTTTTAAATGGTTGTTTATGGAGTTTAGAGGACACTTTGGGCTAAGAACTGCATTAACTGGGTCTTCACTCAACTAGTCCTCACTAGTCCTCACTCTATTTACAGTTCTTTCCTTTTGTTTATACTGTAGCAGAATATAAGGAGATTGTATTTTAATGGTGATGACCTATTAGTATTCAGCTGTGTGTGCTTTAGCAGAATTAAAAATAGTCCGAGTTAATCAAGATCTGTCCTTATGATCCAGATGTATCAGGTCTGTAGTACTATATACCAAATCATTTCATTGATGAATTAAATTGACAGTTATTGCCATAGACTTAGCACTCAGGATACAGTTGCAGAAAATAAAGATGCACATGTAGAAAACCATGCAAGTTTTCAAGAAACTGATATCTAATGGAAAAGACCAGAAATAAACATTTACTAAACATTATAACACTAGTAGAGAGATACATAGGACATTAAAGAACCGAGGAGAGGTCAAGAGAATATGCACTCTTTTGCAGTGTTTTATGGTCACTGAATTTTCCTTTTTTGATTAGTAGATGCTTTATGAATATTGACAACATTCTACAGCACAGCTAAACACATGGGCTTGGGATCTGGTCTTTTAAAATGAGGAGGCTAATAAAAACTGGGTCCTCACATTATCAAAAAAAACCCACATCGGAATAGAAGAATTTATGGTGAATGAGTTATTATCTCCACTTTGTAGAAGATGAAATATTTTTCTTAAATTAATGCATTTTTTAGCTTGCTTGTTTTGTTCTTTTGAGACTGTGTAGACCCAACCACAGATATTTGTAGTTCATAGTCTGAAAATGGTAAAGAGTATGCATCCTTAGGATGTCTCCTAGGAAGAGGGTTTGTGACAAGTGGGGTGGGGGAGACCACTAGAATGGGAAGTGTTTATTTGCAATTTTATGAGAAATCAGTTCTTAAGTTGTAAACCACCACCAAGTAATTAGAGAAGGAAAAAATATGATTTTCATTATGCCATGAATTGTGTGATTCTCCTCTATTTTTCTTCCTTGGCAGTTCAGTCTGGTATGATTGCGAAAGTGTATTAATAATCATTGTAGTCCATTTCATTTCAGAAGGTCATTTTGGTTACCCAACCAATGTTTCATGTCAGACTAAGTGATATTATTTAAGAGCTTCTTTTTCTCTGCCCCAGATTATTAGTTTGCTAAGTCTGAAAATCTATTATCAGAATTTAGCTCTAGTTAGAACTTGTAATTTTTGGACATTTATTTCATATAGAAAACTGACTCTTAATTGAACACTTCTACATTAAAAGCACATAGTGGTATTCAAGGTGGGAAATTTAAGGAAGGGGGAATCAATTTTTGCATTCAGGTAGTTTTACCATAGAGGAAAGTATTGAATACAAACAATATCTAAAACACAGATCCTATTTGACAAAAGCTAGGATTTATTCGTTTATTAGACAAAAACCTGTTAAATGTCTGTGCTGTTCTGAGCACTATGTGAGATTCTGGGGATATAGCCATAAAGAAAGCAGGCACATAATACGGCCTCACAATTTGGTGGGGCTGGCAGATTTTTACCAAGAAACTATGAACCTTTACTATGGGCCAGACACTCTAAAAACAGAGATAGAAGATCCTGCCTCAAGGTGTTGACAGTTTAATGAAGAAGATGGACCATAAATTAACAATGACTAAGCATCACAAGAGCAATAATAGAGGTGTAGAAGGCCAAAGGCGAGGCCAAGAGAAAGTGCAGCCATCAATCTATTTACTAATCATAAGTTTCTTTTCTGTGGTTTATTATGTGCTGTATAAATATGGGTGACATTAGCTGTAGCACAGCTAATACACATGCATGGTAAGTGACTTATTACACATTGAGTTTCATCGATGAAAAGAGAATGTAGAAGAAATTAATTCTGTTTGGTATCATTAGGGGTAGCTTTGTGAAAGAGATGTCATTTGAGTGGAGTTCTTCATGAAAGATCTCAGGTTCCAGGAAAGAAGGCAGCCAAATTGAGGAATTTGTGTGGGACAGAACTGTAGAGACCTTTAGCACATGGTGAATAGTCCTTGTGGCTAAATGTGAGACTAGAGTGTTAAGTCAGGAAAAGAATTTACTAATTGCTTTTTTTCCCCCAGGTCTGAAAAAGTCTTGCATGCCATTACACAACTTCAGACTTTGCCTTGAAAGCAAACATTGATATGGGAGGCAATAAAGTGAAGAGAACGGATACCTCTGGGAAGAGAGACCCAGAAGGGAATGTTAAAGGCAAAGTGCTGGGGAATTGGTGTAAAGCTTACTCCTAGCCATTTCAGATTTGCTTAAACATTTGAGTTAATTATTCATCAAATACCTAAACTTAGGTGTACCATATACACTTTTAAGTACTAGTAGGTAAAGAGAGAAATAGAAAATGGTGCATGACTACAAGGAAGACAAATAGATGAACAACACACGGTACTGCAAACAGTAAAAATAGTGCTGAAATAGAGGACACACAAGGCATACAAGAGAGAGCAAGAGAGAGTAATTCTGAAGAGAAGGGTTTAGAAAGGATTTGCGAATTGGCAGTCTGACTCTGGAGCCTGCAGTCCATGACTTGTTTTTAGCAATATCCTAGTTTCGTGCGGTTTATCTTAAAAGGAGCTCTAGAGAAACAGGTGCTGAAACAGTGAAGTTGCACACAAAAGATTTACAGGGTAGTTCTTTATTTAAAAAAAAGGTGAAGAAAAATACAGAGAAACTGACCTGTGTGGCAGTCACAGAAGACATGACCTATGTTCCAGGAAGTGCTGACGCCAGAACTCTGAAGAGCGGGGCTAAATTGAGGTAGTTGGGCCAGTCCTTTATATTCTAGTCATCAGTAAATTATTGGCAGCTGGGAACTCCATGGAAGGGTACACCTGTGGTGAGGTAGTTGCCTGCAGAGGGGGATGAGTCCCAGTGATGGCCTCAGCTAGGTGCTGTCAGCAAAAGTTTAATCCCGGGGGCGCCTGGGTGGCTCAGTGGGTTAAGCCTCTGCCTTTGGCTTAGGTCGTGATCTCAGGGTCCTGGGATCGAGCCCCACATCGGG
>ML106827.1:18364-80381 GCA_003697995.1 Taxidea taxus jeffersonii
GAGGAGGTAGAAATGGGAGGAACAGCTTTTGGGACTATGGCATAAATTTGTACATCAAATATATGGAAACACAACAACTAAGTTCATTTATATTTATGCATTTATTTGCTACATTTTCTTGGGTCATTTCTTAAAACATTTTTCCTTCCTTATGTAAGTTTCTCAGAGCTTGTTTTTCTAGTTATACTCCAAATAAAAAGAAAAAAAATAAGTTGCAAGTAATTTCTACTCTTTAAGCAAATGCTAATTTGTTACATGCCTGCCTGAGGATTTAAAGTTCAGGTAGTATTTCTGCCTTAGTGAAATTTGCTTTTATAAGATGTCTTTCTGCCTACATTCCAAATGAACCCCCCTAGGTTTCTTGCTAACTCATTCAAGGTCTTAAGACCCCAGGAAAATGTTAAGACTTCCAGAAAATCAAGAGTGAAAGTATTTTCTTGTCTTAGGGTCTGATTTCGTCAAAAGAAGATATGGCATGTTAAAACTAAAATGTATCTTGGAAACATGAGAAAGCCTTGTATTGAAAGGGGAAAGTATTCCAAAGTTGAGAGGGAACACATTTTATTTATGAAAAAATCATGATCATGTAGTGGCAGATACAGACATAGTCTGTACATACATATTGTATGTAACTAATGATAATAAGCATCCAGCCTAAACTTCTTTCATTTGTAGTACTGTATTTGGAAATACTCTACTACATGCAAAACACCATGCTTAATCCTCTAGAGCAGTACTGTCTGATAGAAATATAATGTTAGAGCCATGTAGGTAATTTTAAATTTCCTAATAGCCACATTAAAAGAATAACAAGAAACAGGCGAAATTAAGTTTTGTAACACGACTAGATATAACAAATGATTTCAATCCCCACTTCTCTTGCAGATATAAGGGAAAAAGGACTCAGAAAAATTAAATCACTGCCCTATTTTACAAAATCAAGGCTGAATTTTCAGTTTTAAAAAAGTTTCTGCTGAGAAGCTTTGGGCAATCTTCACTTTTAGTTCACCAACCTTGTGGCAGGAGGTTCTCTTTTCTGAGCTGTACACAATCCTTGATGAAATCTTAATGAATTTCTCTTCAAATTTTTTCCTGAATTATATTTATATCTAATTAATTCTCCCTAGGGATGTGTTCTAGACAAGTAAATTACAAAGCAAAGTGGTTATTAGTTACTCAAATTCAGCAAATACATATTGATCATCTGCTATACACCAACTATAGATATACTTGTGTAGTTCTTTCACAGGTGGACTCATAGTCTAGATGAGAAGAAAGACAGACACACAAACATATAACAAATTTGATTTGTTACTCTGATATTAGAAACGGATACAGTATATAGGCACTTTCCCCCCAAGTCTGGATTTACTACAAACCTACTACACAGGAGAATAAGACAAGATGCATCACGGGTAGTGAGAATAGCCATTGCCTGAAAGGAATAAAGTCTGGTGTTTTGTCAAATGAGAAATTAGCAAATATTTAGAATCTTTAGGTATGTTTTCAACTTTTAAAATATTTAAAACTTAAAATGATACATGTAGCCTGTAAGTACTAAATACAACTTATCGACTTTTAAATTTGTTGGTCAATTACTCAATAGAAATAATAAAGAGGGTTGTAGGAAAAGGGTTTGTTTAGGAAAAGCATTTATACATAACTGTGATTAGTGTTAGAGTTTTTCTTAAAATGTAGTAAACATTGATTATCTTTGGCTATCTACCATTCAAACACCATTTGTATTGGGAGATAATTCCTCATTGTGTGGGATTTGAAAGTCAAAAAGGAATATTTCTTCTCCAGAATCTTTCTGCACCACAGCAGCCTAGACTCAGCCAAAGTGAGCCCAATAGCTTCATAAGAGGTGTCCAGTGGCACCAGCAGTGGCCTCCTATCTAGATTGTTTCTAAATTCTGACCTTGGTTCTTTTCTTGCCTGCCAACTTTCTCTTGCTTCCTATCTATCATTTCCTGCTCCTGATACTCTAGCATTCCTGAAGCATTGAATAACCTATCTGAAGTACTAATAACCTATCAATTCATTTGATTTTAGAACCACCAATTAGCCAAAATTAGTTTCAGTCTTTTATAATCAAGGATCTAACTTGTATAGAAATTACTTCCAGTACTTTCTATACCAGTAAGACATACCAGTATATATGTCATTGGCCTCAAAGCCTTAGGGCAAAGAGAAACTTATCTCTGATTAAATCGGTGTTGAAGGCAATGAAAAATTCAGTTAATGCCCAAACATTATCTGGTAAACTATTGACATGCAATGGCAAAACAACCAGTTTCCACCTGCGGTTACCATTAATTCGGTATTCACTAAAGGCATGTTTCTGAGATTATCACTTTAATGTAATAATAGAACAGAATTAAGATCATGCAATTTCAAGGATGTGGGGAAGGGTGTTTACTTCTAATGGAAATGAGTTAAGATAGAGAAGGACTAAGTCAAAGTTCAAAATTCTTGACTCAAGTTATGAACTAAAACTTAGTTAAGTTCTTAAAACCGGGAACCTTCTATCACCATAAAGAATTTATCCTCTTTTATAGCTGCAGTGTTGAAAATCAAAACAAAATTTGAAAATGCAGATTGTTAAATGCATTCATTTGCGTTCGCAATAATATCAGGTCTCCCTATGAAAGTGAATTTAGATTGAGAAAGGATAAAAAATATGAATAGAATATATTGAATGATATGGGAGAATCTGAATGCCTTTATATCCCCTAAACCCTAACTCTTACTTACAGCTATAACTATCTGGTAAGACTGTCTCACACTTGTATGGAAGATGATAAAGTTACTTTTTTTTTTTAATTTTCTTGCAAGAGAAGTCATTTTTTCTAAAGTCTTCTCTACACCTCACCATCTGCAAACTTAATGCCATGATTGGGGAAGGTAATATTAATGGAGGCCAGATTCAAAGTTAGACTAAGAGAAGATTTTAACCCCAGAGGATTTGGAAGACGTGGAAAACTTTTTTTTTTTTTTTTGGAAAAGATGTATGGAAAGATATTCTGAGATACCAAGAAAGGAAGACAGTAGATCAGGTTGAATTCAACAAACAATTCAATTAAGGTGTTTTCTTGGCTGAATGGCTAAGACCTGGATTAAAAAGTGGCTTATGATCAATAAATTTGAGACGGACAAAATTCTCTGGCATAATGTCTGAGAAAGGATTCAAAGATTCTGAGTGATAGAATTACTGGAATTAAGTTATTTATTATTTATTTATATATATATTTATTTTTAGAATTATGTTATTTGTGATCTACTCACCCATCCTAACCATGTTTGGTAGAAGAATTCAGAAAATGTTCTCTTCATCAAGGTCTTCATAAATATATTGGTGAAGAGTTGCCAACCTCAATGGAAAGCACTGTAATATTTCAGATTTGAAGGGGGGCTCCACAACTGAAATGAACTTCCTGAGGTCAATGGAGTAGAAAGATCCTTGGGTAGCAGAAGCCATGTAAGGGATATTGAACAATCAGAAGCAAAGTGGATGTGGCTACGATAGGCAGTGGAAAGACCTTGGCTTCAGGTATCCTTGGTTGTAGCCTGGGAGTACATAAGGATGAAGGTGACCTAAACTTTGCATGCCTGGGAACCTGATAAGCCCTGAGAATGCAATTCCCAAATCTAAATTCAGAGAGTTCCTAGAATAAATATTTGCTTAGGAAGAATATATCAATACCACTACAGATGCATACTGTGAATCTTCATCCTAGTCTTCCTCAGAGAAATCTGTGGTCATTTACCAAATAATTATGTATTAGGAGAGCAGGAAATATCCAGAGTTTTCAAGCCCATTGGACACTGGCTCTGAGCTAACAATAATTCTGTAGTAATCAGACGACTGTTACTGCACTGGTCAGAACAGGGTGTAGAGCAATCAGTGCTAAGTGGGTTTGTCACCCAAATTCTTTCTGAGGTAGGATCAGTGGTACCTTAGCTACATTGTACAGTTGTTTTCAAAGTCACTGATTGCATGTCACTGGAAAAACAGGAAAACTGGAAGGGGTGTGCTCTGAAATGATTCATTTTGTTCATCAAGGGTGAATAAAATTTCTCCTATCCTGCAGACTCTGGGAGACATGTGGATGAAAATCATGTCATCTCTGGGGGTCCTTTCTGTACTATTACACCTCTTTTAAAAGTTGATGGAAGACTAAAATAACCTTATACATTCAAGATAACCAAGGTTTCAGCTCCCTTAGGAATATTAAAATGATTTTCCAATGGGCTAATAACCTCCAATAAGTGCTGCCTGCTTAAGGCAATAAGAAATTCTGCACTTGGAATAATTCAATAAGTCATCAGACTATGGGTTGCCTCCTTTTAGGGAGGAGTAGATGCATTTGGACTTGTGAATGGATATTTAATTTGTTTTTATTTTTATATAAACATATAATGTAACCCCACCACCCTCTCCCAACACCCTTCCCCCCACCCCCCTCAGTTTATTTTATGACATTAAGAGTCTCTTTTGGTTTGTCTCCCTCCCGATCCCATCTTGTTTCATTTATTCTTTTCCTACCCCTTTAACCCCCACCCCCGTTGCATCTCTACTTTCTCATATCAGGGAGATCATGAGTGGATATTTAAATTAATAGAGTGATAAGTCCTCTTGGGGGTAAGGTGAGAATAGGAAGAAGGAAACATATGAATAATGTGCAACCAAAGAAATAGGTATTTGGTTATGGGTTTGCTTTTTTTTTTCCTACTTGTTATATCAAACCTCTTTTTGTTTACAGGAATCTCTGGTATGTGGGACTTAGTGGGACTTAAAAGCAGGGTCCTTTTATCCACTAAGAAAGCCTTATAGAGACAAATATTTTCTCTTTAGTTCTTGGTAATGAGAGCATTGGCATATGACCAATGCTTGGTGTTCCCCCGGGAACAATGCATCTTGAGGAAGTGACTCAGGGATGTGCAATATGCTTCTTACCTCACTGAAATCCTCTGATGTACGAAGCATACATGGAGCCTTTCCAGGAACAGTCTACGGAGAATAAAACTCTGGTCTTCTGGGAATTGTGAGGAGGATGGAAGTTATCTGGCTAAATGGATAATATTTGTTTTGTTTTGTTTTATAAACTTCTGTTCCTCTTGTTCTCAACCCTGGCCTAAACCCTTCTCCTTCTACCAAATCTGGTGCCTACAGGCCTCTTGGGATTTCTTTAGACTGAACCAACTTAACTCTTTCAGATACTCCAAAGTGCAGATAACTGTGCTTTCAGTTATAGCATCCTCACTCAGCCTTCAACTCCTCCACTGGTTTTCATCTAAAACTTGCTTGAAATGTTTCATCCACTGAAGTCTCCTATATATGCTTTGTCCTTTTGACTTGATATACTTTTTTTTCTTTAATGCAATTTTTGGAATGACTTCAGGAAGAATAGAGGATGAATACATTGTATCTATATACCATGTTTAACATGTGATCTTCACAAATCATCCTCTTTCAATAGGTGAGGATAAGTATAGAAAGATGATTAGGTTGTTAAATTTAGCCAAGAGTTGACAGTAGATAATATCACTGTGCTCTAAAGCATAGGGACCCATCACTACTAAAACAAGTGCATTGGCAGTGATGGTATAGCAATTCCATTCTGGAAATATATATATGTGTGTGTGTGTGTGTGTGTGTGTGTGTGTGTATTTGGAAATATATATATCTGGAAATATATATATATATATATATATATTTTTTTTTTTTTTTAAGTGGAAGATGTCAGGATCAATGGGGCCACTTTTGCTTCAGAGTTTGATTGACTACTGTTAATGTCTGACCCAATTTTGATTTCTAATTTTGAGAAAATTACAGGAAAATTTAGAATATGGACTTGCCAAAATCTTAATAGGAAAAATTTAATTGACTTTTTATGTTTGCTATAAATTTGTCAGTTAAAATACTTTTGCAGAATTTTTTTTCCTAGTAAACTTAAACAAACAAACAAACAAACAAAAAAACCCCAATGTTGTTCCATATGGCTCAAGTTGAAAGTACATGTGTGTCTCTCTCTACCCTATCTAAAATACAAAGAATCTCACAAATTGTACTGGGTCTGAAATTCAGATACTTTCATTCCAAGATTAGGAATTAAGATTGTTTCCAATTACCACTACCATGGTTGAATTTATGGCCTTCGGATGCCCCAGACTCTCCCCTTTTGAGGACTCTGACTGAGATTCTGATCTTTCTATAGTTGACTTGTGAGATTTAAAACGCAGCAGGCTTCAGTAAAGCACAGAGAATATGCCTGTAGTCAAGGGATACGACCTCAGTCAGAAAAACTGGGAAAAAAAGCCCATGTCAGTCTTTACTTCCAAGAAAAGCTAGTTGCTGTTTTGATAACAGTAATGTCCCTTTAGTTCAAAGTTACCAGCTATCAAAACAAGTTGCAGTTCACAGCAGACTAACTCTTTTCCATGATGGAGAAGTAGATTGTAGTGTGATTGAGTTCAAATAAAAATATATTTACAGAGAAAACTAGGCCCATAAGAAGCAAGCAGAAAATGGCAACAAGCTTAGCTTCATAAATGTTCAGGCAAAAAATTTTACCATATATGATTTACATCCATAAGACTAAGATATTATTAAAAGAATTGTATTAGAAGGAAATGATCTTCTAAAAGATGACTCACTAAGGAGATAGGGTAATAGAAAGCAATCATCTATCAAAACAAAATACAGAATCACTCTTGCTCCATCACCTGTGCTAACTGTTCAGCGAAACAACTCTGCTGTGGACTTGGGGTGAGGTTTGAACAGGAAGTATTATTATCTGGCATCAGAGCCAGGGCAGGATCCAGCTTGAACCTCCAAGGCATTGCTTAAGGAAATATGAAATTGCAGAACAATGTGGGTGGGCAACAGACTTGACCTGACTCTCATTTATTAAATAAACACATATTTGACTAGCTGTATTTCTGAGTGCTTTAGGGGTGACATTGCCAAGGTGTAGCACTTAGGAGAGTGGAGGTTGCACCCCACCATAAATCTCCATGAGCAACTCCTCCAAGTCACCCCTAATAAACTTAATCTAAGCAGTCTAAGTGAAATTAAGTATGCTTGTTCTTCAATGCAGATTCAAGACAAATCAATTAGCCTCCACTTTCAAAAACCTTTTCACTGCCAAGTCCTCCCTATAAGAAATTTTTAGAGTTTCCATCCCACTAAATTTTAGTCCAGCTCTTGAGATTATGTGCAATGTTGGTTCTTGCTGAAACCAGAACACAAAGGGGCCTCCTTTTTTGCCAGTCCTCCTGTATCATTATTACATTTGCTGGCAAATACATCAGGTAAAGAAAACTGTATTGTTTGTGTAGTATAAGAGATGACTTCTTTAAGATGTGCAGATAGCAAAACCCATGCTTAAGCAACTGTAAAAACAAGAAAAACCTGAAAACAATTATTAATCTATTTATACATATAAAAACTGAAAATGATTTCTTACGTATGGACTGAAGCACTCTCGTAGATTTCTTTCTTTACAAGCTTCTTGCAAGGAGGATCATATTCTGGTTCTAGACAGAAACAAAATTACAGAGGGAGGTTTTACAAGTGCATGAGGTGGACACATTTGGGTCAGGTATGCCCATTTTAAGTCATGTGCACTTTCCCATAAGGTTTGTATAGAAAATAACAAAGTGAGGGGCGCCTGGGTGGCTCAGTGGGTTAAAGCCGCGCCTTCGGCCCGGGTCATGATCCCAGGGTCATGGGATCGAGCCCCGCATCGGGCTCTCTGCTCTGCGGACAGCCTGCTTCCTCCTCTCTCTCTCTGCCTCTCTGCCTACTTGTGATCTCTGTCTATCAAATAAATAAATAAAATATTTAAAAAAAAAAAGAAAATAACAAAGTGAGTACTGTACAACTTTTCATCACATTGTACTGTTGTATTTTCTAATTATGATATTTGTCAATGTAACCAGTGAAGTTTGAATATTTATAAAATTACTATGTTCTAAGCCTATGAATTTTCAGTGTTTGAATAAGAGAACTTGTGAGTCAACATTCCTTTGGATATTTATTTAAACTCCAGCATAGTTAACATATAGTGTTATATTAGTTCCACATATACACTATAGTGATTCAACTATTCCATAAATCACCCAGTGCTCATCAAGACAAGTACCCTCCTTAATCCCCACCACCTATTTTACCCATCCCCTCACCCCACGTCCCCTCTAAAAACCATCAGATTTTTCTCTATAGCTAAGAGTCTGTTTCTTCGTTTCTCTCTCTCTCTCTTCTTTTTCCTTTGCTCATTTATTTTGTTCCTTAAATTCCACCTATGGGTGAAATCATATGGTATTTGTCTTTCTCTGACTTATTTCACTTAACATAGTAACTGGAAGTCCTAACCACAGCAATCAGACAACAAAAAGAAACAAAGGCATCCAAATCCATAAGGAAGAAATAAAACTTCCACTATTTGCAGTTGACATAGATACTATATGTAGAAAACCCAAAAATTTCCACCATAAAACAGTAAGTCACAGGATACAAAATTAATACACAGAAATCTGTTGTTTTTCTATACACTAATAATAAAGCAGCAGAAAGAGAAATTAGGAAAACAATCTCATTTATAATTGTACCAAAAATAATAAGGTACCTAGGAATAAACCTAACTACAGAGGTGAAAGACCTGTACTCTGAAAACTATAAAACATTGATAAAGAAATTAAAGAGGTGCCTCGTAGCTCAGTCAGTTAAGTGTCTGCCTTCAGCTCAGGTCATGATCTCAGAAGCCCTGCATCTGACTTCCTGCTTCTCTCTCTGTGTCTGCCTGCTGCTCCCCCTGCTCATGCTCTCTCTGTCTCTCAAATAAATAAAAATAAAAATAAATTGAAGACATAAGGAAATAGAAAGATGTTCCATGCTCATGGTTTGGAAGAAGAAATATTGTTAAAATGTCTACTACCCAAGGCAATCTATAGATATAATATAATCCCTTGAATTTATATATCTGTTATTACAGGAAAGCATTTATCACCTGACCTAAATATGTGAAAGACACTCTGCTGAGTGCCATGTAAAACATGTTCAATGGAACCATGGTGTTTAAGATTGCAAAGCACTTTAAAATCCATTGAGTCTAACTGCCACAGCTGCCCTGTTTAGACTTGAAGTCTTATTCAGAATATTCCCATGCTGACATTGAGAAAGCTACTGTTATAAATGAAACACAAGAAAAAAACATGTATAAGCTGTTAGGATACTATTTTTGATGTGGTAGAGTCTGAAATGCATCAAGAAAGCTGCATAATCAGAGTAAATTAAAAAAATTGATTTTCTTATTTAGCCACTCAAAATATTCTTTCTCTAGCCAGAATGTTACAACTAGTTTCATAGCTTTGTGTCCTCATAGCATGTAACTCTTTGGATACTTTGAAAATTTTTTTTAACCACAACTGGATCATCATTTCATAAGCTGTCACTTAATTGGACAAAAATTCTGGCCAGATGTAGCTGGAGTGCTTTTGTGTATGAGCCATTGTCTGCTTATTAAGCGTTGTCTATAATTTCAATATAAATTGTTGAGCAGACATTGCTGCTTACAGAAAATAGAAGTTGGCCTAAAAGATACCAGAGGTACAATGGACAACAATTCTTGTGAGAATCAAGAAATTCTCTGTGATAATATTAAAGAAATCAGCTCAAAACAGGAATGGACTAAGACTTAGCCTTGAAAAGAATTAGATATATGTGGGTGCTCATAATATTCTGAGGATGGACATCTTCATGATGCCAACAGTGAAGGGAATTTTCTTTGGATGGAAGAAGGTAAAATGAAAGAACTTTGTTTAGATTCCAAATGGAAATGGAACCCCCTTCAAAAGAGAGAGAGAGAGAAAGGGACCTAGGGAAGTTCTTCAATAGAGATATATTCATTTTCTCAATCCATGAACCATTTGCTCCAGGGGATATAGCCAAACATAAATTTCATGCAGAGACCCCGTGATTTGGCAGCATGAGTTGGCATATAATTGAACCCACTCACAGGATCTTAACCTTTTCTGCCAGGGGAGTCATCATCTGAATGGGAAAAACCATTGCAAAATTTTCCCTTCATCTAAAAAGAATGACTAATTTTAGATGTATCACAAGGAAGTGTTTTGTTCCAAACATAGTTCCTAGAAATAGTGGGGCATTCCAGTTCAACAGATGAAAACCTTCCTCACAAGAACCAAAGCAGTGTTTCTGCACCACTCATCTGTGAATCCAAGTTGTCTGCTTTTAAAAAGATTTGAGAAGACAGTGAGGCTTCTAAAAGAATGGATAATTCCCAAACCTCTGTGTAGATTATCTCTAGATTGTAGAATATTTACAGCAAAATTTGATTCCCAGGAGATCTCTTTCTCATCACTCTTGGACCTGTCTTTTTTTGTTGCTCTCACTTATTAAGTGAAAGCACATTTTATTTTCAAGCTAAACAAACTTGGTTGAACATTTAAATCTATTATATAATTTTGACAAATTAAAAAAATAAATGTGACTTTTGAATTAATTTTACAGTTATGTAAATATAACAGTTTAGTAATTTTTAAAAAATTTAAATAGAATCAATGCTTAAAATTTCTCATTTAAGTTTTAAAAATGCATGGTATTTTGGGGAGTTTATTGAACTGAAGATGAAATACTGAGTCTAAATTAATTTAGATCAGTAGCTTCATCTCTCTATTCATCATAATGAGATAATTGACTTAATTGATCTGTAAATTATTTCCACACCTAAAAACTTTGATTCTAAATACAACATGTTTTTTTCTCTTTTTTTTAATTGATCTTCTTTATTGTGTTATGTTAGTCACCACATGAAAAAATGTTCATTATCATTAGCCATCAGGGAAATCCAAAATCAAAACCACATTGAAATACCACCTTACACTAGTCAGAATGACAATAACTAACAAGCAAGAAGCAACAAATGTTGGAGAGGATGTGGAGAATGGGGAACTCTCTCACACTATTAGTGGGAATGCAAGTTGGTGCAACCACTGTGGAAAACAGTGTGGAGATTCCTCAAAAAATTAAAAATAGAGTTACCCTATGGCCCAGCAATTGCACTGCTAGGAATTTACCCCAAAGATACAGATGTAGTGAAAAGAAGGGCCATATGTACCCTGATGTTCATAGCAGCAATGTCCACAGAAATAGTCAGTAATATCAGGTGCTTTTTATTAAGTGCTGAATGACTGTGTTAGATAAGGAGGGAGATATCAGTCCTAGTCAACATGGCAGGATAGATTCAAGGAGGATGTGTGATTTGAGCTAGGACGTGGAAGTGATCAGAATTTTGATGTTAACTGCAGAACATCCAAAGCATAGAGGTGTGGTATAAGCTTATGTTTGGAGGGAAAAACTCAAAATGCACTGAAGTCAGGAAACATACCAAATGGAGAGTTCATTTAGGAGAGGGTAGTACGAAGTTTAGAGACCAAAATTTGGAGCATTTTTAGTGCATGTTATACAGTATACAGAATGTACCCTAAAAATGGGTAGCACATAAACTTTTTTTTTCTTTGGAGTTGGGTAGTCGGAGGGTGGGAGGAGATTACATATGCAATAAAGTTTTTGGAAAAGAAGAAAGTATTACTCAGTTCCTACTACCTGTCAGTTTCTATTTTCATCCAGAAGCATGAACAGCTAAGAGTCAATTTTTTTAAAAAATTCATTTGATTATTTAGTTTTTAGTCCATGTCAGAATATCTCATAGGTCAAGATGTGGGATTTCTTGTATTTGTTCATTAGCTCAAATTTCCTCATTTTATTTTTTAATCCAGTTAATCTGATTACTTAGGGGTTTATAAGGACATTTATTCCTGTATCCTACAGTATTGCTATGGACTATATGTCTTTGCCTTTTAAAACTTCATATATTGAAATCCTAACCCTCAATAGTATTAGGAGGTGATCCCTTTGGAAGGTGATTAGGTCATGAGGGTTGAGTTAGGTTCTGAGGATTGAAGTTGAGTCAGTCTTTTGAGTTAATTAATTCCAATAAGGATTTTAAGGACCTATTAGGATTATTCTATGATTGGAAAGCTTCCTTGGCAGGGAGCATTACCAGATTGGAGGAACTGTAAAATTTTCTTCCTGTTTTCCAGTCAGAAAAGGCAGTATTGTATTTTATTGAATATGGGTGGTCCTTAACACATTCTTGTGAATCAGAAATTATATATGCCAAATATTACATTGTCATAAAATTAGCAATAGCATATGAGTGTGATGAATATCTTTTTATGTGTCTCATCTGTTTAGAAAAGAGAAGAAAGGATATTATAAAATCATATAGCATAAATTCATAAGGTGAATAAAAGTTATATGGATCTATTCAATAAATTCAGCTCTATACTAAATGATTTAAAAAGACAGAGAGAACTGCTAGAAGACTACTATATTTAATACTAGTGTGGTTTTCTGCTGTTTTTGTTTTTCTGTCTTAAACTTTCTGCATATTGCATATTCTGAGATCTTAGGATATGAGATGGTAATTGTAGAATAATTTCTCAGCAATAAAAGCCTCTTCCCTGGAGGCCTACCTTTTCCTTTTCTATTACTTTTATTGCTAGCAAACCAGAGATGAAACAATAGATATAAATAGAAGAAAGGGATATTTTTGAAATAAAATATCCAAAGAAAAATGTATTCTTATAATACTTATATTATTTGTAATAAAATTAATATTATCCTCACTGAGAAGCATGGATAAATCTTGTGTACATGAAAAATCTGACAACTGCAGATAAAGAGTTGCAGTTACTTAAGAGAGTGTCCTAGCACAAATTAAAAGTACTCTTGACTTTGAAGGGCCATGAAGTAACTAAAGGAATATATAGATTTATTTGGCAACAGAATCAGGAAATTTTGTTGAGTTCATATGTGGAAGCAGGGCAAAAGCATCTTTTGCATAATTGCAATAGGATATTCAAAAATAGACTAATATAAGAAAGAGGTAGGGGTGCTTGGGTGGCTCAGTGGGTTAAAGCCTCTGCCTTCAGCTCAGGTCATGATCCCAGAGTCCTGGGATCAAATGAATAAATAAAATCTTTTTTTTTTAAATCTTTTAAAAAACCTTTTAAAAAATCTTTTTTTTTAAATCTTTAAAAAAATCTTTAAAAAAAAAGATTTTATTTATTCATTTGACAGACAGAGATCACAAGCAGGCAGAGAGGCAGGCAGAGAGAGAGAGAGGAGGAAGCAGGCTTCCCGCTGAGCGGAGAGCCCGATGCGGGGCTCGATCCCAGGACCCTGTGATCATGACCTGAGCTGAAGGCAGAGGCTTTAACCCACTGAGCCACCCAGGCGTCCCAAATAAATAAAATCTTAAAAAAAAAAAAAAAAAAGAAGAGTAGGGAATGTCTTAAAAAAAAAAAAAAAAGAGAGAAAAACCTCTTCTTCATCTTGCCATTGTGACCTTACCATGAATTCAAAGGTGTTTGTCCTAAAATATCCCATTTTATTTGTGACTTGTAAGCAGGCTACATTTTGGATATTCAAACGGACATCTTGGTCATTTGGTTTCTCTCCCATGCAGAGACAAACAGACAACATATTTTTTAAAAATCAAGGAAAGGAAGACTCAAACTTTGTCTTTGCTCAATATATTACTTTAGTAATGGAGGGTGTAATGGATCCAAGCAAAGATATCTCTTGCCAGGAACAAATAGAACCTCATAAAAGCAATTTGCAAAATAGTAATGTGTTGATCTTAGTAGACAGTCTGCACTTGCCAGTGAAACTAGCAGAAAGGGTTGTAAGTAAGTGACAAATTTTCTGGAACCCATCTGTGAGATGGTGTCCTCTACTTCTTCCTCTAAGTCTTTGTGGGGTTCAAATTAGAAGTGTATGTAAAACTGGTTTGTCGACTATAAAGCATTTTTAAATGCTGGTGTCTTAGGTAGGTTCCCTCCGGAAATAGACCTGAGAAAAGGAATTTAATGCAAATAGTTTTTTAGAAGATCCCAGAAAGTTTTGATAGAATGAGAAGTGAGACCAATACAGGGTAGGTTAATTAGCAGATTACTGCTATGGACAACTAGAACTCAACACTTCAGACATGTGCCTTCTACCCAGTGAGGAAGCTGTATAGTCTCTTTTCCCACCTGACATGGACTGAGGCTACACCTGGAGATGTCAATGTTTCAACATTTTTGACCTGCTCTGCAAAGTTGGCCATGTACACTAGAAAAATTCCTTAGAGAGAAATAAGCTCTTGTAATAGGAAGTTCTGAGGATACTTCAGAATGGTGGGAACTGGGGAGATGTGATAACGGTATCCCCACTGTCTGCTCTAATCACTTGTCATCATGAAATAGAATTTGACTTGAAACCAAGCTTTAAATCTGACCCTGAACTGTGTCTATGGCTGGGCTTTTTATAGAATATTATACCAGTGTGAAGACTTAATCCATTTTATGTGTTCTTTTAAATCATTGTTTTTTGATGGGTGAATAATTATGTTGTGCGTGTGTATCCCCACCTTATCTTATAATGACTTACTTTGTGTTGTCTCAATTGAGAGAAAATTAAAAGTAATGCTAGAATATTTTTCTTATATTTGAGGTTGGCTGTTCTTAAATTATAATATAAATATGCACTATGCACCAATGACATACATGGTTACTCATATATCCTGATACAGTATAAAAATGTCTTATAAGTACATCATTCTAAAATACTTAAATTTTCTTCTTATAATTTTATATTATAGACACATTTAAGGTAAACATTTTTATTGAAAGTAGTGATATATGGGGCACCTGGGTGGCTCAGTTGGTTAAGCATCTGCCTTCAGCTCTTCCTAGCTCTTGCTTTGGGAATATTAAACTTGTTTTTTTTTTTTTTTTTTTTTTTTTTCACTAGGAAAGTAGGGATAAATAATACCCATCCTATAAGGTATTCTACAGATTAAATGAGATAGTGTATAGTGAATGTAAGGTCTGTGTCTGGAAGTGTTCACACTCCAGGGAAACATATTGTTTTATTATTACAATTTAAGTTAACCATCTTGCACATGTCTCTAGGTAAAAGGCATATAGAGAGAAGTCAAGAATGTGTCCAAACACCTCAAGACAATGTTGTTAGAAGAGTTTGTTGGGAAGTTCTTCATATAAGTCAAAGCTTTGGGGTCAGGTCAGTCTTCTTTCTGCATGTTTGGGAAGATGATCAACCTGAATTGGACTCAGTAGAAATCTTATTTTTTTTAAAGGTTTTTATTTATTTATTTGACAGAGAGAGATCACAAGTAGGCAGAGAGGCAGGCAGAGCTAGAGAGGGGGAAGCAGGCTCCCCACCGAGCAGAGAGCCCGATGTGGGGCTCGATCCCAGGATCCTGGGATCATGACCTGGGCTGAAGGCAGAGGCTTTAACCCACTGAGCCACCCAGGTGCCCCTTTAAACAATAATTAAAAGAATTGAATGCTTTTCTTATTTTTGTTGGAAGGCTGATATCCTAGTATTTTTGCATTCAACATCCAATTGATTTTTTTAGTATTTTATTTATTTATTTGAGAGAGAGAGAGTGTGAGAAAGAGCACACACAGGGTGAAGGGCAGAGGGAGAAGCAGACTCCTGGCTGAGCAGGGAGTCTGATATGGGACTCGATCCCAGGACTCCGGGATCATGACTTGAGCTGAAGGCAGATACTTAATGGACTGAGCCACCCAGGAATGCTGATTTTAAGACTCTGTACCACTTAAACTTTTAGGAATATTTTATTGTCTAACAACTAAATTTCGATGTTTGTGTTTTTTAGAGTTTGCTCTCATTGATTGTTTTAAATATGTCTTATGTGTTCATTTTTAATAAAAACAATACATTTGTGTCTCATTTTTTAAGTTATCTATCAACCTCAAATATTGTCTAATAAACTGTTAAGTAATACAACATTTATTATTTTCCATTTTTGTGGAAAAGACATGATTTAGCAATAGTAGTAAGTTAAAGGCAGAAACATAATTTTTTTAATGGATACGGAATGTGACATTTGCTTAATATCTTCCTTCCACTTGCAACATTTTTCTGGAGATAATAGGAAACACCAGCCGAATTAGACTAATTTCAAGTAATACCAGTGACTCTCTTGGTGGCTCATGTTATGGTGCTTACCTGTCATGCTTTGCCAGGGAAATTCCATGTACATAAATTTGAATTAAACAGAAGAACTTACACAGCCATTACATTTGTTTCTCAGAGAGAATAATAGTATCATGAGGTTTATAACACAATACATTCTATATTGATATAGGAGTGATACAAATGAACTCTTCCGAACATGTTGTGTTTGTTATTTTGGTAAATTCTTCAAATATATCATGGAATTTAATTTCTAAGAAAAAGTGAATTTTAAATTCCCCTAATTTTGATATTTCCTGTTCTAACAGGCCAATTTCTGGTTTTGTTAGTTCTTTAGAGTCACTTCCTCTTTCATTAATTTTTTATTTTGATTAAGCAAGCTATCAAGACATTGACTTAAAAACACAAATGGATTCAGAATTCAGTACCACATCTGCCCCCTTATTTTATAGTGGTTTTGTGGATTTTTATTTTCTCCTCCAACTTTAGTTGACATTTGCATTGTCCTGGCCACTCCTCTTGGTCTTCCTCTCTTTGTTGGAAAGCATTAAAGACCATTATCTCCAGATTAGGAAATATATCCCTCATTAAGGTAAGTGTGTCTTCCTGTGATAAGAATACCCAGATCATCTTCAAAGTTCTTTCCTGTGTAGATAAATTTTATGACAAGTCATATTAAATTCTTGGTGCAAGAAAGAAACAAAAGAAGACTATGGAATGGAAAAATTTTCACAAATTCTGCAAATTGGGTAAACAACATATACATATACATTAAAGAAGGTGAAACAAACAAACAAACAAAACCCCCAGCAGTCTATGAATCACAACAGTAGTTTTTCTACTAGTGGTGGTGAAGATGTGTGAACTCATCATTCTCATATTCATTACATGTCTTCATGACTTTGACCTTGTGTACTATCTGGTTCATGGTACAAGACTGAGGAAGAATAGAGTGCAAAATCATGAACTTAGTGTCTAGGATTCCATGAGGACTATTTACTGCTTTTCTTTCTGTAAACTGCCATCTTGGATGATTGCCACATGTTACTTAGTCTTAGGTTCACCATTTGCAAAATGAGAGATCGATCCAAACACTTTCCTCATCATGTTGATTTGGAATAAAGGATGGTGACAGGGAATATACTTGACAGAGCTAACCATCAGAAAGTCAGTGTTTGCTATCTAGGCAAAACACTGGAATCAATATGGGGCTATGGAAAGATGGCCAACTCTAGGTCTAGTTCTCTGTTTGTATTCCAGTTTATCCCAAATTGCTCATTCAGGCTAGAGCAGGGTAAGTATTACTTCCTCTTAGCAAGGAAGGCTTTTGGAATGTTATAAGGGGAGGGGAAAAAGCAGGCAGTGATTTACTAATTCTAGGTATAGGTTTACGCTTGATCATTACACTCAATGTCTAAAACCATGAACACAATCTCTTTGAAATTTGAACTTTAAAGCCACATTTGTAATGCTAGTTCAACACTCCTTTAGGTAGACTATACTTTCTCCTTCTGAGCATTTATAGTTTACTCAATATTGTTAAAACTAAAATAGATTTTAATGGTGTAACTGCCAATTATTTTACTTTTGTGACTTTGAGCTCTAAAACATCATTTCTAAATCTCTGATTGTACAAATACCAAGGAATTGGTTAAGGTCTACCCCCAAATCCACTTTCCTCGAAATCTTAAAATTTTGATTTCAAGGCATGTCTTCCCCCAAAAGTATCATTTCAAGGTTTCCATCTAACAGCTTTTATTTAAACATTGTTGGGGGTGGGAGAGTCACAAAAAGTAAATGAGATGGAAACACCCTAGGGCATAACCAGTAACTTGCCTGAGGAAACAATGCAGAACTTGATTAATTTACAAAAGCATCCCTGTACCATGATGGTTTAAACTCTGAACTTTAGAGTGTCTCCGTCCTCATTTATGGACAAAGAAAAGTAGGCATAGCATGGCTTGGGTGGGCTATACTGCATATAGTGGGGACTTGTGGGTTTCATGGGGAATACACTTTATGTAAATACAGAGTTTTCCTGAGGAGCAGGGGTGAAAATCTGCCCTGTGTTTACAGTGCTAAGTGACAGTGTTCATGGGCTGCCCAGTATATTTTAGGAGTATTTGGTACAACTCACATTTTTATTAGTCTTTGGAAGAAACTGGCTTTCACTTTGTTGTCTTTCCAATGCCAAGTTTGAAATGAAAATGAACATTACATCAGCTTGTTTCTTGGTCCTTGGGAAAAATCCAGTCTGTATGGACAAATTCAACTGGGATGCCAAGGGAAGAGACAGATGATGTCTGTTAAAATGTGTGGTATCAAGTTTTACACATTTTGCTTGGAGTACAGTGTTGCTTCCACCCAATCTTGAACACACACATGCATTTTAAAATTTTAAGTTAAAATCTACTGAATGTACACAAGAATAAAGATTTGTGCAAGCATATTCTTATACTGAATGTTTGACAAGAATTTAATTGTTCTGTGACAATCAGCCAATGAGTCATGATTATAGTGATTGAGAAAGTCTCATGAGGAAAGCACTGAAGCAGTGTCTAAAAAGTGGATTTGCATGGATCTTTTATTAGACTTGTTTCCAGGATTACAGAGTAACTAATAGTATTATGTATTTGTTTCAGTAAAATATGAAGAAATTATGGCTTAATAGCCCTAGAGATCAAAAGACTGTACAAGCTCACATTCTTGGTGGTCTAAGGTAGTCAAAGATATTAGATTCAGATATTCTGTGACATAAATACCATTATTTTGTTTCACCATGATGTGGGCATTTTTGCAGTTTTGGTTTGGGAGCAACTATCACAATTAACAGGTCAACGTATTAGATTTTTTAATATAAAAATATTTATTGTGTTTTTTCTAGCTTAGCGGTTAGTATGTATCTACTGACTTGGTTAACTACTGAAATCAAGATTTCTTAAAACTTTACAATAGCCAAGTTTTGGAAACCACCTAACTATCCTTCAACAGATGAATGGATAGAAAAGACATGGTATATAATTTTTCAGCCACCAGAAAGAAGGAAATTCTACCCTTTGCAAAAACATGGATGGATACTGAGGGCATTATACTAAGTGAAACAAGCCAGAGAGAGAGAAAAAAATGCTGCATGGTATCACTTACTTGCATAATCTAGAAAAAAATCAAACTCATAGACACAGAGAGTAAAAAAGTGGTTGCCAGATATGGTGGTGGGGGAAATAAGTGATGTTGGTAAAAAGGTACAACTTTGAGCTATAAGATGAATAAGATTTGAAGATCTAATGTAAAACATGGTGACTTATGTAGATAATACTGTATTATGTAACAGAAATTTTCTAAAAGAGTAGAACTTAAATGTTCTCAGCCCCACAAAGGATAAATATGTATGGGCATGTTAATTAACTAGATGGTGGGAAATCTTTCATAATGTAGACATATATCAAACCACCATGGTGTACACATTAAATATATTTCAATTCTGTCAATCATATCTCAATAAAGCTGAAAAAATAAAATATCAAAGGAAAAAGAATAAAAAAATTCTTTAAACCAAGAGAAAATACTAAAAACAAAACAATAAATCAGAAAGCTCTGGAGTGTGCTTGAGCTATTTTAATGTTATGATTCTTGGGTGTGGTTCTGCTTGCTGGCTTCTCTCCATGGTTTTATCAAGGACTTGCTCTATATTTCTATGATGTTCAGCTTATGGCATTTTTTTTCTCTGCTCTACCAGGAGTTCAATGTGATTGTAGGAAGAATGTTTTCATAAGTCATGCGTTTGTAAAGTGCCAACCAAGTGGCTTTGATCCCTTCTCCTATATTTGGTATACCCACATACTCTCAATTATTGTGTTGGTCCAGGACTTGGGCAATAGAAACTTGCTTTGGTGGGGCTTTCCTTGGAATGAGCTTTGTAGAAGAATCGGTAGGAGGAAAACAGTACATATGACACTTGCTCAAGGTATTATTTATTTGTGAGTGCCATAACAAGCCAAATATTTGCTCAAGGTTTGAAAAAGGTTGACAATGAATTGCTGCTGTCAGTTACTTTCTGTCCCTCAAAACTCTAGGTTACTGACTCTGGGTTGAGACAGGTTGATTTGGTCTGCTTTCTTGGCTTAACCTACTTGGAGATAGCTTTAGGAATCTGAGATTTTCAAAAAGAGTTAGTTGTGGGTTTGTTTGTTTGTTTTTGAAAGGAATTCCAGACCAGATGGCTAGTCATACATTTATTAACTCATTCAGTAAGTATTTATTTAGAATCGATGGGGATCAAGTCTATGCTAGGCAACTGATGTAAAGTGACACATGATCTTTTCTGCCTTGTAAAGACTCATAATCTAGTGGGAGAATAGATAGCCAATAGATAGACAATTACATTGCAATTTGCTAAAGATGCCAGCAAGTGTTTAGTTGGGGCACTTGACCTTTTTTCTTTCTAAGATTTTATTTAATTATTTGACAGAGAGAGAAAGAGAGAGAGGGTACACACAAGCAGAGGGAATGGGGGCGGGGGAAGCAGGCTCCATGCTGAGCAGGGAGCCCAATGCAAGGCTTGACCCCAGAACCCTGAGTTCATGACCTGAGCGAAAGGCAGACATTTAACCAACTGACCCACCCAGGCACCTCTGGGACACTTGACCTATATTGGAGAGGTTACCTAGAAGAAAAGAGAACCATCTTGAGATAAATAGTAGTAACTAACATGTGAAAGACATGAAATTAGAAAAAGAAGAAATGGAACATTTAAGACAGAGAGTTTAGTTTTACAAAAACCTAGAAATGATAGTTAAGATTTAAATTTGCTGTGTTGCCCCAGTTAAATTGAATAACAAATATATTCTTTCTTTCCAGTGTTTCTGATTGCTTTGCTCAGAATGAACTCTTACAGCATACATATTCTTACTCTACTGTGTTGCCTTTGGTTGGCATAAATAGTCACCAGGTTTTCCCTGAAGGTAAACAGATTTCATTAGGAGCAGATGTCATTCTAATCTGTAGTCTGTAAAACATTCAAGGGATTATTTGGATTAAAGACCTCTAACTATTAAAGAGAAAAATATTATCATTGCTTGAACAATACTTTCCCAAGTTGCAAATGAATAACTGCTCCAAAAATCACATATCTGTAATTGTTCACACATTTCAGGCAGACTTTTAGCAACCCCACAAAGAAACTTTAACAGCTAAGCTTTCTTGATTTGATTGCTAGAGAGACTCAAAGTTTTTGTTTTAACACCAAAAATTGAATCACCAGAAGAAAAGTTAGACAAAAAGCTTGAATGTGAACAAAAGTTCAATAGTTTTATGCTATTATTGATCTCATTATATTTAAGACACTATTAGTTGTAAAGTGGATCTTTATTTTATGTATCATTAAAAATGAAATAAAACATTACCATTTAAACTATGATACATTATTAGTTGTAAGACACTCTCCAATTACAGATGTTAAAATGTAAAATAATGTATACCTTAGGACTGGTGAATTATGATTAACAACAATGATAAATATTTCTATGGTGAGCTTGATGGTTATTTTGTCTAAATGTGATTTTTTAAAACTATCAAGAAGAAAAATAGAGGGGACCCTGGGTGGCTTAGTGGGTTAAAGCTCTGCCTTCAGCTTGGGTCATGGTCCCAGGGTCCTGAGATGGAGCCTCTTGTCGGGCTAGAGAGCCCTGCTCAGCGGGGAGACTACTTCCCTTCCTCTCTCTCTGCCTACCTCTCTGCCTATTTGTGATCTCTGTCAGTCAAATAAATAAGTAAAATATTTTTTTTAAATTTAAGCTTTTTTATTTAAACATATAATGTAACCCCACACCCTCTCCCAACCCCTCTCCCTCCCCACTCCCTCAGTTTGTTTTATGACATTAAGAGTCTCTTTTGGTTTGTCTCCCTCCCGATCCCATCTTCTTTCATTTTTTCGTTTCCTACCACTTTAACCCCCACCCCCATTGCATCTCCACTTCCTCATATCAGGGAGATCATGTGATAGTTGTCTTTCTCCAGTTGACTTATTTCGCTAAGCATAATACGCTCTAGTTCCATCCATGTCGTCGCAAATGGTAAGATTTCATTTCTTTTGATGGCTGCATAGTATTCCATTGTATATATATACCACCTCTTCTTTATCCATTCATCTGTTGATGGACATCTAAGTTCTTTCCATAACTTGGCTATTGTGGACATTGCTGCTATAAACATTAGGGTACACGTGCCCCTTTGGATGACTACATTTGTATCTTTAGGGTAAATACCCAGTAGTGCAATTGCTGGGTCATAAGGTAGCTCTATTTTCAATTTTTTGAGGAACCTCCATGCTGTTTTCCAGAGTGGTTGCACCAGCTTGCATTCCCACCAACAGTGTAGGAGGGTTCCCCTTTCTCCACATCCTTGCCAGCATCTGTCATTTCCTGACTTGTTCATTTTAGCCATTCTGACTGGTGTGAGGTGGTATCTCATTGTGGTTTTGATTTGTATTTCCCTGATGCCCAGTGATGTGGAGCACTTTTTCATGTGTCTGTTGGCCATCTGGATGTCTTCTTTGCAGAAATATCTGTTCATGTCCTCTGCCTATTTCTTGATTGGATTATTTGTTCTTTGGGTGTCGAGTTTGCTAAGCTCTTTATAGATTTTGGATACTAGACCTTTATCTGATATGTCATTTGCAAATATCTTCTCCCATTCTATCAGTTGTCTTTTGGTTTTGTTGACTGTTTCCTTTGCTGTGCAAAAGCTTTTGATCTTGATGAAGTCCCAATAGTTCATTTTTTCCCTTGCTTCCCTTGCCTTTGGCGTTGTTCCTAGGAAGAAGTTGCTGCGGTTGAGGTCGAAGAGGTTGCTGCCTGTGTTCTCCTCAAGGATTTTGAGGGATTCCTTTATAAATAAAATATTTTTTAAAAAGAAAAATAGAAAATTAGATCAGATATTTAGATGCCTTCTGTTTTAGTTCATAAATGTTGGAAAGAATGTGACAGAAAATTAGATCATGAAATATATTCAAACTTCTTGAATATATAAAAAGACCATTATCTAAGGGAGATTTGCTATACACTAAGTCTGTGAAGAACAATATGGATAGAGAAACATGATACAGATGTTGCCAGCTTCCCCTTTTCTCCACCATGTGGGATGTATGGTCTCATTAAATTAAAGGAAATTCTTGGGCTTCAGCACTCTTGAACTCTTTTATGTTCCACAGACATGAATGTATGAACATAAAGGTATTAATAGTGAAAGAGTAATTACAATAGGAAATGAAATAATTACTGGGAAGTTTTGAGAAAATGGTGTAAGAATAACTAAAAAGATTGGAAGTGTGAATAAGCTTTTATTTTTCTATTACTGGCCTATAAAGCAATAGATTAAGATGAGTTAAGGAATAATCATGTAATCCTACTGCACATTCTTGTCTTTTAAAGCTTCTGCTGAATTTCATTTTTAAGGATTTTTTACTTATTCATTTGAGAGAGAAAGATAGAGAGAGAGTGAGCAGGGAGAGGGAGAGGCAGATTCCCTGCTGAGCCCTGCACAGGGTTCGATAGATCTCAGGACCCCAGGATCATGACCTGAGCCAAAGGTAGATGCTTAACCGACTGAGCCACCCAGATATCCCTGAATTTCATTTTAATACCATTGTAGGAATCAAGGTGGTAACCTCCTCAAAGATTATAAGATTGTAGTTCTATATAATATAAAAAAAAGATACGATTTATTCCTAAACCACTGTTATCTTTCACTTTTCCTTAATAATCTGATATGACTTTCAGAAGATCCAGGCACAAGCCCTCCTGTCATTGCAGCAAAAAGGTAGATTTCTTCTTTGTTATGAATTAAAAATTTTAGTACTATGAATCAGGGTGCTCTTACAAAACGAATGAGACAAAAGGCAAATATTCCCAACACAGAGTTTCTACTATTCACAAGAAAAAGACAACTCTGCACAAAAATGCACACAATGAGCAGACCATTTATAGTTGAAGAAATATGAATTTCTAATAGCATATAATTATGCTTATTATTACTAGTGATCACCAAAATATATTGCATACCTATAAACAACAAGACTCCATTATTACCAATGAGATTAGCAAAAAGATAAAATGTTTGATAATATTTCATATTAGTCATGATGTGGGTTGGAGAAGATATTTTTATAGGCTTTTTGGAGGACAATGTAATATTTAGTATTGGAATTTAAACTTTCACATTGGTCAGAAAATCTACTTTTAGAATCTATATGCAGAAACATTTACACAAGTTCACATGGGTATATGTATAAGGGTAATCACTGAAATGATTGTATAAAAGCTAAAAATTAGGGGCTTGTGATATATTTGTCCTAATTTTTTTTAATTTAGTTTTATCCTTCTATAACAGTATTTTTATTTTATTTTTTTAAAGATTTTATTTATTTATTTGAGAGAGAGAGAGAGAGAGAGAGCATGAGAGGGGAGAACATCAGAGGGAGAAGCAGACTCCCCATGGAGCTAGGAGCCTGATGTGGGACCCCATCCCAGGACTCCGGGATCATGACCTGAGCTGAAGGCAGTTGCTTAACCAACTGAGCCACCCAGGTACCCTTATGTGTCCTAATTTAAATAAAAATTATATTGAAGTATAACATTAAAACGAGAACAAATCTTGACAAATATGACAAAATGAACATATCTGTTTAGTTATTTACAGGATCAAGAAATAGAAAAGTATTAGGAAAAGACCCCCATGCACCCAATCTCTGTCACTATTCTACAGTCCTCTTTGGAAGCGGCCACAATCCTGACTTCTAACATTAATAGGTCTATTTTGTCTGTTTTTGAACATTTCATGGAAATTTGTAGTATGCGCTCTTTGTACTTAGATTATTTTACTCAACATTCTATTTGTGAGATTCATCCATTGTGTTGTATGTAACAGTAACTTGTTGATTTTCACTGCTCTTTAGTATTCCACTGAATCAATATCTCACAGTTTATTTATGCAGGTTATTACTGGTAACCATTTAGGTTATAAGATGGCCCAGGAAAAGACCTCTGACTACAGGGAGCAAAACAGACCCAAGGTCCCAATTGTTATGATCTGAAATTCGTCCCTGTATTCGCTTCTTTGGACTACTCCCAGCTAATGACTAAGTGTGGAAGAGCTATGGAGGCAGAACTGTTACTAGGAGACAAGGAACTCCACTGACATCCTACTTTGGTTCAAGAATTCCCTAATGGCCTTGATGAACCTTTCTTTTTTTTATTAAATTTTATTTTTTTTCAGTATTTGATGAACATTTCATAAATGGCACAGCAACCTAGGCACTTCTACTCAAACTTGCCTGCCTTTCTCCTTCACTTGAAGTCACAACTTCATAGTGATCTGACTGCCAGAGAGAGGCATCAGCACTCTAAGAATATTGGCAGTGGCCTCTTCTTCAGGCCATTGATGACAATAGGGGAGGCAGCCACATATATGGGCTTGTTAACATCCAGGGTGATGATGTGGTCTCCAAGTAATAGAGGCCAGGTAGCAGTTCTTAACTACCAGAATCTAGGAGGCTAGAATTATTCTAATGATTAGAAAAGTTGAAGGGACAGCCAAGAGGCCTTGATCCACAGAAGACATCTCCATCTTGTGGAGATGAAAACAGAACATGGAGTCTTTAGGGACAAAGGTTGGTACTTAACACTTATGATTGAGGGGGTGGAGGGAGAAAAAAAGCAAGAATGGAAGAGAAGGAGACTGAGAGTTTTCACCTCCAAAAAAATAATCCCTTGCTAAGTTTCAAGATTTGAGCCAATGTTCAGATCTAGAATCCACTGTCTAAAGGAGAAAAGACTTGCCATATTTTGGCAAGGACACTGCAACAGTTCCCTGAGCTCTTCCCCCAAAAGGCCCACAATACATTTACTCAAGTGACTGTACACTGGGAAAAGGGAAAATAACCAGGTATTTCCAGGCTACAGGACACAGCCCTTCAGTTGTCATTGATACTCAGTGACCCAAAGTAATATCATGGTCCTTTTGTTGGAGGTAGAGTGCAAGCTGGAAATGGACAACAGCTAAATAACTGTCATATTCAGGAATGGATCTGGAAGAGAGTGAAGCTGTCATGAGTGGAGTGGTGAGTGGTATTCCTGACTATCCACATTGTGTGGAAGGAGAAGTGGCCCATAGTGAGATTATATATAGATTCCTGGTGAGTGTCCAATGGCCTGTCTTCTCAGGGACCTAAGAAGAAAAAGGCATGGAAGATTAGGAACGAGGAGGTCAGAGACATAGGCTTGTGAATGGGCAAATAGGAGTAGTCACAAAGTGAAAAATTTTGTATTACTCATTAACTTTCACTGGAAAGTATCAATCATGGACGAGACACAGAATCAAGAATCAAATAAACAAGATGACTTGGCCAATTGACATTACCCAGTTTTTGCCATTGGCTACTCTAGAATTAAAATGATACACATGAATGGAGTGACCCTCATGGTAAAGACAAAGGCCACATTTGAACTGAACAATATGGGTTCTCACTTACCAAATCCAGTCTCACTACCTCTCAATGTCAGCAACAGTGACCAACATTGAGCCTCAGATATGGCACTATTTTGGGGGAAGACCAACCACATACTCAGTATAGGTTGAATACATTGGGGCCCTTCCATCACTGAAGAGTCAGCAGCTCATCCTCACAGGCATGGATACTTAATCTGGGTATGTATTTGCCTTTCTTGGCCATAAGGTCCCCACCAGCCTTACTATCTGAGACTTCTGGAATATTTAATACACAGGTATGGGATTCCACACAGGGCAGCATCTGATGAGGAGTCCTCTCTATAGTGAAGGATGTATGGATTGGAGCCATGACCATAGGACCCTCTCATAATATCAGGTACTGCATTATCTAGAGGCAGTCAGCCATGGCCTGGCTGAATTCTTGAATAGAATTCTAGAGTCACAACCAAAACGCCAACTTGGAGGAAAATTATGAAGGGATAGGGTGCCGTCATTCAAGACAGTGTATTTGTTAAGTCAGGGGTTGCTCTATAAAATTTGTACCCCCCACCCCAAAAGAAAGATCTGGAAACCCAGAGGCTGGGCAAGAGTTACTTCACTTACTATCACAACAAATAACCTATAGAGGGTCCTTCTCCTTTTACTCACCTCTACTTTGGGTGTACTTACAGAGAGTGATGTACTGTCTTCATTTTTCGAAGACTGACATCAAGTACAATAGTGGACATGCAGAAATTATACCTTCCAGAGCATGTGGACCATTACAGAATAATAATTGTAGAAATAGAATCCTATCGGTGTTTTGCTTGTTTGTTTGTTTGCATTCATTCATGTATTGCTTAGAATGTTATGTTTTAGTGTTGCTAACTCTGAGTTCATTTTAGCTGAAAATAAATATTTTTTTTAAATAGCTGAATTACTGACTAAAAGAGAGAAAACAATGTCAAGCAAGTTAATATTTATTTAATGTTGGTGATGGTAGATGTACTGAACATATGCAAAAAACCATGTTTTACATTCATTCATTTACTTAATGACAGAGGTAGAAAATTATTCAAGGGGCTGGGAATATACTGATTTACATTCCATCTTCACAGGGCTTACTTATAAACATATATACAAGTAAGTAATATAATGACAGGTAGAAGGAAGTTTTATGAATAAAACTAAAGCTGGAGATGCCATTTTGGACATACTGTTAAGAAACTTTCTCTGAGAAGGTAAAATCTGTAGAAACCTGAATAGAGTGAAGGAATGTGCCATGTTACTACTGGGGGAGGAGAGAGCAGGCAGAGGGAACATCAATTACAAAGATCTTACAAAGAAGGGAAAGAACTTGTCCCAATCAAGAAAGGCTAGAGATGCCTGGGCAACATTGGCAGAAGTTGGGTTAGAGAGGTGGGTAGTGGTTGACCTGTAGGCTCTGATCTGGAGTCTAGGTTCATCCTAAACATGTTGGGAAGCCTATAGAGGATTTTGCACATTAGAACAATGAAATCTGATTTACATTTTCCAGAAACTACTCTGGTTGCTATTGTGGAGAATAGATCACAGCAGGGCACCAATTGAGACACTCTTGCTTGAACCCCAGCTGAGAGATAATGGTTGGTGATTTGCACCTTAATGTTAGAGGTTTAGATTAGGGAAAAAGATTCCTCTAGGTTTAAATGTGACTTTTATAAACACTAAAATATAAGTAACTTCTAGGATCATCTTGATGATGCCTTAAGTCTGCTAAGATATCAACACATTAAAAACTTGATCTCTGAAGTGGAAAATTTTGAAAGTATATACATATAAGCATTTTCTGATATTTTCATAATTATTTTCATAATTCTGATTTTATATTTTCATAATTCTGATATTTTCATAATAATGGGTCTGTAACTTCACCAAAGAAGTATAAGAAACATTGTGAGGTGGTTGTGATATTCACTAGACTCAATCTTTCTGATATCCAAGACTCAATCTTTCTGATATCCAAGATCACATTTGCCTCAGGACACACTGCAGGGAGGATATCCAAACAAAGTCTTGTAGGTCATTATTTCAATCCCCTTCTCTTTCCTCTCAACTCTGGGTCAAGAAAGCTTACAAAACAGAATAAGATTTTGAAATTTCTCAAGTTGCAAAAGAGATAAAGGGAACCCATGTTGGCACGGTGACACCCACAGCTACAGCAGCATGTCTAAAGCCACGCAAGAACAGCTCCCAATATAGTGTGCCAGAAACACAGAACTGTACAGGAGCTCCTGCTGACCCATGTGAGAATTCTGAGGATGCCAGATGATTGATTTGCTGCGGTTTTATAGGAGATCCAAGAGAGAGCAAAAGTTTAGAGTACAGTTCAAAAGCACATCTATTCTCTCACTCATTTTAATTTCTTCTTCTCAATGTATGCATGTATGTGTTGAAGTCTTGAATAAATTATCTTGGAAAAAATATTGCCCCAGATATAATCATCAGTGTTCTGCACAGCAAAAATGAATATAGAATCATCTGTACCTTTGTTCACATCACATTTTTGCTCCTTACTGTATAAACATGGATCATTTAATTGGTCTCTCTCTGTCTTAGTTTACCCAAGTATGAAAGTATGAAGTAGGTGCTGCAATCAAAATACTGTTGAGTTGGTGGTAAGGATGAAACACAAATTAATATTTAAATTAAATGTGTAGCCCAGTTCTTGGTCACAGACATAGAAGACATATGATAAATGTTTGTGTTTTCCTTTTTTCCTGGGTTTTTCCAGCTGGATGCCAGTGGCCATTCTTATTGTTGGGTACAGACATGGATAAGACAGAGTCCTGACCCTCAAGAAGTTGTTGGTCTTATAGCTGCAGGATTTATTGTCTCAGGGTTTTAAAATGAAAGTCATCTTGGAAAGTATCCAGTCATAACCCCTATTACCAAATGAGGAAAAATCAGTCTAGTGAGTGCAAGTGACTTGGACAAATCCTGTAGATACTAGAAGAAAATATGCTTCCTTAGTTCTCATGCATCATGCAACCTCCATTGGACACACTCTGCCTCATGGCCTACTGCTCATCTGCGGTTATTCAAAAACAGTGTGAGATTGCCTGAAACCTAATGGTGAAGTTTCACAAAAGAATATATTTTTTTAGCTTCATGGAATTTGATCTCTTTGATATCCAAAATTTTAAAAGTGTAGCCTATTTATTGTGCTGACCTTAAACATAATTTCATTGACTTATTAAAACTGAAAGGACTGGGTGATCTTTTCAAATTCTGGGAACTTAAAAGTATTTGGCAAAGAGTCAAATGACTGATATAGTTTACAAATTTTGCTTGTGAAATAAAAGAGGATATGGTGGTTTAGCACATCCTCTGTGTTTAGAATGAAGTATATAGCATCTTTCTTCATACAACATGGAAATTTGCCACCAGGGCAATAAGCTTGCGCCTTAGACACCTGGGTTCACTTCATGTTCCAAACAAGTAATAAGTAACAAACATATTCTAGTATAAAAGGTTAATGGCATCTTTGCTATAATTTTAAATAATTGAGAGTAACATCCAATTTTATATCCTGAGACAGTATGAATCACTAATAAATAGTGGGGTGGAGGTGGGGAACTCCAAGTTTATATCTAGGTTCACAAACCCACTAGCTGATTAAAGTCTCTAGATCTGTCACACATTTCCAGTTTTAGAAACACAGTCCCTGAGTCCCTTGATTCCCAAAATACTCTGGGTTTCTTTCTTTTTCCATTGCACTCTTACGTTTATTTAAAACAGACCCAGCAGTACTGACTCCTCTACTCACTGAAGAAATATTCTTTCCTCCCGAATAGATCTATGGATCTTTAAATAGGGGGTTCATATTTCTAAAAAGCACTATTTTTTTAAAGATTTTTATTTATTTATTTATTTGACAGATAGAGAGATCACAAGTAGGCAGAGAGGCAGGCAGAGAGGGGCGGGGGAGCAGCCTCCCTGCTGAGCAGAGAGCCCGATGCAGGACTCGATCCCAGGACCCTGAGATCATGACCTGAGCCGAAGGCAGCGGCCCAACCCACTGAGCCACCCAGGCGCCCCGAAAAAGCACTATTTTAATATGATAGTCTACCTAATCATTTCTAAAGAACCATAAAAAGTTCATTTATAACATTATTAAAATCTTTTTGGGGGGCAATGTGGAGTAGGAAAAAGAAAATCTTTCAAAGACTTGCAGCAACTTGCTAAGAAAACAAGAAGTCTATGCAGGTCTATTATATAGAAAAACTTCAGCTCCCAGACAAATTTGTGCACTACTAGGGGAAGGCCACGGGAGTCATGGAGTTTCCACTTGCATATCCAGGAACAGGATTGGGAAACATTATTGTTAAGAAGACAATTGCCCAAGAATCCCATGGCTAGCATTTGTTCTAAGTCTGAATGTGCCCACATGGCATCAGAATATGTGGATAGATAGCAAAGAATTCCATGAGATTTCTGGACTTTTGGGGTTGGGAATTACCTCCTTCTCTGCTCAAGAACTTCCCCACCCCCACAAGGGTCCCTTATTTTCTACATTGAAGACTCAGGCCTAACCATTGTAGAGGTTGTGTAGGTCACTATGGAACTATTTCTGAGTCAGAGTAGAAGCCTCTTGCTTATAGAGGCACTGATGTCTCTTATCTGCTCTTTATACCTCCTGTAAACCACTTTTTCAGCTAATATCCTTATCATGCATACTCTAAGCTCTGATCTCTTTTTCTCCTGGTCTGATTTCATGAAGCTACACTCCAACTGCTCAGATTTAAATTCACCTTTTGAAACCTGGTCAATATTCTTAACTATGCCAAAAACTCAAGGTTTTTGGCATTGCTTTTAAATCCATAGTTTTCCTCCTTGTTCTCCTGATTCTTCCTATTTAGTTCTACCCTAGTTTTCCACATTCTTGTGAGACAGTTTACCTACATAATGCCAACCTGCTGAATATATTAAAAATATGTTGTTGAATATAGTGAATAAATGAGTAAATTCTATTTATTTATTTATTAATTTACTTGCTTACTTACTTATTTACTTATTTAACAGTTTGCCAGAATTTGACATTTAAGGTCTTCAATCATTCTCCTATATTTCCTTTTTTTCTTCTTTCCACCAACTCTCCTCTTCAAGTACACATCCACTGATCATCTTCAGTGGGCATGGTATCTCCACTCTCCTGCCTCTCATGGCCTCCCAATGCCTTTCTCCCATCTTGTCTCCATCAGTTTAAATCTTAATATCCTTTCAAGCAGTTATGTAATCCCTCCTTTTTAAGGCAAGCATCCATGAAAGTTTGAATTCCTGATGATCTGTCTCCTCAAACCCTGGTGGTACTTACTTCTGAATTACTTAGTTCTTTTAATAAATGCCCCCCCCCGCCAGCACAGTTAGAGGTCAGTGTTAGAAATGATTTTAGTGGAAGGAACTGTCCTCATCATTTTTTGTGTGTTCACATTACTTACTTATTATGTACTTATAAGAGAGTTGGTATTCAATAAGCTTTGTTTAAGAAATAGTTACATTAATAGTCTTGCTCTCTGTATGCAGAGGTTATTTTCACAAAACTTGTTGTCTCCAAACCCAACAACTCCAAGGAGAAGTCCACTTTAGGCTCTTTGGAAAAGAGTTATTGATTGAAAGTCGAGTAGCTTTCTACAGTGGGCAGGCACTGTTATTTTTCTGGAAGAAGGTTAAAACTACATGGAAAATTGTGCTGAGGCTTGCATGTATTCAGCCTAACTGTGATCTAAGAGGATGTTGGCCATTAGGAGATGAAAATGTTTGAACTTGGAGGAAGCAATATGAAAGAAAGCCAAGTGACCTAGTTTAAGGTTTCTTTCTTCCCCCCTGTATAGTAATGAATACAATAGGAGAGTATTGAGGTTATAGAATTTTTAAAATTCATCTGAAGAAAAAAAATTCTAAAACCAGCCTTTAAGAGATTAGAGCAATGTGTTTCTTTTGCTATTAGTAATAAGCAATTGATGATGTGTTAGACTTTTTGAGCAGATAAAAAATCACCATGGGATGGTTCCTTCTTTCTGTGGTTCTTGTGTCAAATATGATGGTGACATCCTTTTGTTGGCATGAGTTCTATAACTCAGATGATCTTTTTACTAGTTTGTATCCAAGTCAAGAAGTCAACAGTAAGCTGCTCCTTTCAGCTTGCCAGTGATGTGGAGTACTTGACATATGAATATTCCCCAGGGTTTGTCTAAACCTCTTTAAACTCTGGATGCACTCCATTGACAGCTTCCGAGTTGTGATAAATATCTACCTTTTATTTCTAATCTGAAGATTTCTTGAGTTATAAAATTACATTTTCTTTGGAGCTAACATTTAAGAGTGTGCTGAGATGGCAGACTCATGAATTCCCCAGAAGTTTCACAGGAAATGGAGAATGCAAAGGTCATGTAAATATAGTCATAATAATGTCTTCACTGATTGGAAAAACTTAATATCAAACACATTTTATTTGAATAGATTGTGGACAGAGTGTACTGCATAGAAGGAATATACGTGTGGGTTTTCATGGGAGATGTGGTTTAAAATAAAACTATATCTTTGGATATCTGATACTTTCTAAACCAGTATTTGCGACACATCATAAATACTAAAAGAAAAAATAGACGCTGTGTGTCTGTGTGATTTGTTTATATACTTTTCCTCTAACTATAGTTAGTTATAGTGATCATTATCAAATAAAAATATTTGGGGAGAGAATTAAGATGATGGGTGGCAAAGGGCTATATACTTTTCATTATCATATTACATTTACTCAGATTTTTTTTACTACAATGATGAATCCATCCATTATTTACATAATTAAAATAATTTTAAAAACACAATCTGTAGTATTATCCATAATTACAATTCTGGGAGTCACAAGGAAATTCAAATTGAACTCTGATCATGATTTTTAAAAATCTATTGTTATCATTTACTAAGACTATTCATTATACTTTTTTAATCCGTTAATTTCATAACAAATATTTGACACTTGCTATGTACCATAACCTGGGTTAGGCACAAGGATGCTGAAATAGGTGGTACCTGGATTCTACCCTTTGAAGTGTTTATAGTTTAATATGAAAAGTGGACATAAAGGATATAAGTGAAACAGTTCCATAGCTGCTATGATAGAAATCTGGGAAAAATGAAGTTATTAAACCATCTCGATAGTTCAAGAAATACATGATATGTAGGAATGAGATCTAATGGATTGCCAGATACCAGAGGCAAAGTTGAATAGATGGTCAATCCATCTTAGAAAACAGTCTCATTGCTTTTAGCAAGTGGATGACATACTCTCCTGTATCTGATAGTTCTCTGTGTTGACATCCTTCTCAAATCTGAGGTTCAGTTGTGATGCATATATATTATTTCCATTTGAATGTAATTAAACATTTACTCACTATCTCTGAACTGTTTAACAGTTCATATTAACTACTTGCATTACAGTCCATTTTCATTATTCATAGTAATGTTTTATAAAGTTGCATTGAGCACTTAATTAGCCCATCCTGAACTACTACTCCTAGCAGAAATCAGGAATTATTAGGTTCTTGTGAGCCTCTGGTCATATTTCTGTCAACTGATCAGTATATAACTTTGTTTTAGGTATCTTTCTGTTTATGGACACATCACTTAATATATACCTCTGATAAGTAATTAATTCTATGGCCTTTGAATGATACAAATACACAGGTTTTGGAGACCATTTTTGTTATACACGTTCCTTTGCCAAAATCCTTATAAAGTAGGTGGGTATCGTCAACTTTGGAAATCTGTTCTCCCAGAAAACCTTTCTCTGTATAACACTTAGCAGATATTTCAAAAATTCTACTGCAGCCCACTCATCTAAATTACTTGCCTGCAAGTTTAATGTTTTTCATGCCTACTACCTTTTGAATGACCAAACTAGACCTCACTAGTGAGAAGGATTTAGGGTTTTTCTAACTCTGAGAAGCATAACTGTAAATTTCTTTGGCTTTCAGTTTCACTGCTATGTTCTCCACTATGTGTCTTGATTATTTTGTTTTTATTTCTTGTTTTGTTTTATTTTGCTTTTATCTGTGATTATTGTATAAATCCACAAATTGGGCTTATTACCCATTTTAACCCCCCCATACCCTCATCATAAACTATAGATATTACTTTAGCACTTTCTGGATCTGCCTCACATACAGATGAGCAAATTTCCTCTTCCCTTTTCTGGATCTACTGTATTGTTGGGTCATTAACCTTGAATTCATGGCCAATAGCATTAGAACTCATTCCTGAACAATGCTTACCTCACACATATTTTCTCTGTGAAGCACATGGCAACCTTCTTGCACTTAGGAACACTAGACAGCACTTGGGCACTAAACATGGGAACCATTTTAAATAGCAAAATCACCAAGAGAAAGCACAAAAATGTGAAAAATGTGGCACTGAATAGACTACAAAAAGGACGTTTGTTTATGGTCTGAGAACTGAAATAGTCAGTGCCACATTATCAACCTCAGCTAGGAACATATGTGACAGGCACCCAAATTTTTCTCTGCTCTGTGTATATCTGTGAATGGTCATGAAAGTGCTGTGAGATTGATTTTCCACTTACAAATAACTTTTTGACAGTAGGAAATTTGCTGAGCTAGAGTCCACAAGTGATGAGGAGCATCACTGCATGATTTAGAAACACTGCCTTTTCTAGTCACTTTTTAAAAAAGATTTATTTGTTTATTTAAGAGGGAGAGAAAGCAGGCACACATGTACACCCACACTGGGGGAGGGGCAGAGGGAGAGAGAATCTTAAGCAGACTCCCTGCTGAACATAGAGCCCACATAAGGCTCAATCTCAGGACTCTGAGATCATGACCTGAGCCCAAACCAAGAGTTGGATGTTTAATCAGCTGAGCTCCCCTTTTCAATCACTTTCTCTGAATCGTAGTACTGATTTTCAGGGGTCTAAACTGGTAGCTAACTATAAGATTAGAAAAGATCTGCCTAAGTAGAATTTTCTTAAGATCATCTGTGGTAACCTGTCCTTTGCCAGGAATGCACTCATACCTTTTCTACCAGGGATCTTATTATTAGAAAAAGATCAATGATAAGAACCTAGATGTCCATCAACAGATGAATGGATCAAGAAGATGTAGTATATATATACAATGGAATACTATGCAGCCATCAAAAGAAATGAAATCTTGCCATTTGTAACGACATGGATGGAACTAGAGGGTATTATGCTTAGCGAAATAAGTCAATTGGAGAAAGACAACTATCATAGGATCTCTGTGATATGAGGAAGTGGAGATGCAATGGGGGTGGGGGTTAAGGTGATAGGAAAAGAATAAATGAAATAAGATGGGATCAGGAGGGAGACAAACCAAAAGAGACTCTTGATGTCATAAAACAAACTGATGGGTTGGGGGGAGGGGTGTTGGGAGAGGGTGGTGGGGTTACATTATATGTTTAAGTAAAAATAAAAATTAAAAAAAAAAGAATATAGATATATATGGCTAGTGGTGTTTTCTGTAATGTCTTATGTATGAGCAGCCAAACAATTATACTCTCATGTATAATGGTTCATTTTAAAGAGAAGGTAAATTTAAAAAGAGAGAGAAATCACTAAGTGTTATTTAAAAAATAAAAGGAAGGATGGAATTATAGTGAAAGAGGTAACAGAAACCTGATTCCAAGGAATTTCACATGCATTTCAGAAAGGATATAGACCCTAGATACATGAAATGGGCTTTTAATAACCAGGAGACTGGAGAAATGGTTGCAAACATCAGTAAAGGAGAGAATCTTAATCTGAGAGTTTGACATAAAAAACAAAATCTCTAAGGACTTTCAATACCCATAGCCTAGAAAAAAATCCAAACAATTAACCAGGGAAAGTTTAAACAAACTTGCCATTTATCTTGGACTTGTGTTGGAATAAAAACAAGCACTCTGAAAAGTTAAAATGTTAGGTCTGAATCATTGCTGATGTAGGGTCTAAATTTGTACTACCTGGGTGGTGCAGATAATATGATATGAGAATTTAACCTTAAGACCTAGTCCCAAATCACTGACATCCCTTTAGTCCTCAACAACAGAAAGCCAGAAGCCGTTATTTCATAACCCATAAGGATATTCTTGACTCCAGCAGGATGTTTAAAACCAAACTAAATATGCTCTAATAGATTGCAAACCTCACAAGAAAATCACCTTGAGGAAGAGTCAGCAGATGCGGCAAACAGATGAATTAATGCCACAACAGTCAAAATACGAAAACAATCTGAAAGAGATTATAAGGTAAATGTGTTTTAAGTAAAGAAATGTTTTAAAGGAAAGCCATGCTCATATAAATAGCTTACATTCATTGTTGTTTTAATCTACAACCTCAATTCATAATAGAGTGCTAGCAAAAAAATAAATCCAAAGCTGTTTTTTATGTAGAAGCTAAAAGTGAAAGTTGAGAAAGTCAGGTTTGTTTGGATATGTGATGAATCTTTTTGGGTTTGGTTTTATGTCACAAGTGTCCATCCAAAAATTATAATGAAAATCTTATTGCACCAGGAAAGAAAAGTGATCCTGTTAGGAAATGAAAGAAAATTCAGAAGAGTTCAAACAAGCAAAAGTGAAGTGAGAGAGAGAACTATAGGTTAGTATCCGTGTCTAGTAGATATATTTTGGAAATACAAGAAGTATATTTTGCTCTTTGTGAAAAAGTTCAATAGTTTAAGATCTCATTACGAAGAAAAAATAACAATAATGGAAATGAAATATTGCTACTATAGAACAAACATTTTTATGATAAATGGTAAATTAACATTAATCATTCAGTATGACTTCATTAAATTTCTACCATTTTTCATTGTTTTGCCCATTATTTAGTTTGATATCATATAGTTTCTGAATTCGAGAAACAGATCTTTGTACATGAGGTCAGATCGTGGTGTTATTTGCACTAAAAAATTGCAAAAACTTCTTTATAACAGGTAATAAATAGCAAATATTGCAAAACTATAGGAAACAAAGAAAACATATCCTAGGGACATTGTAGGGATTAAGAAATATATGCTTGAGATTTCTTTCAATTTTATAAAAGGAAAGAACTGTATGTGGATAACTATGGCTATCCTGGCATTTTCTCATATGGAAAAACTACCATTATGTTCTTGAGTCTTGCAGTAGATGTAAAAGAGTATAGAGTAAGAATAGAAAAAAAAATGGAAGTCACAACAAAGAATCGCCTTAGCTAACACTTTTGCCAAGATGACTAATATGGCAGGCATACTTTTAAGAACTTTCCACATATCAACTTGTTTATTTCTAACAATAATTCCATCAAGTTTGCACTAATGTTATTTTCACCGTGCAGATGAGAAAGTAAAGCACTTGGTTAACTTGTTTGAGGTCGCACAGGTAATATGTGAAGTAGCAAGGATCCAAACCCCAGCAGACTGGTCCCAAAGTCCATGTGAACTCCATGTGATGCCTCTCAAGGATACCATAATTAAGAAAGTGGTTTTATTCTCAACTCATTATAGATATTGGATAAATCAGATGGATTTACTTAATCTCTCAAAATCACTCAGACACAACCTTTGTGTAAAACACTGATAGGCAATGTGTAAGATGCAAAAGAATCAAACAACTGAAATAATTTTCTGTTAGAAAATATTCAAGTATCAGAACTGTGCATAGTGTGTAATTATCTCATATACTTGGAATAAACCTTCTTCAGTCCAATTAGATTCAATTCAGTTCAATTTTATGCAACGACATTGATTGAGCACCTCCTAAATACAAAACTCTGGGTGGTAGGTATAGAAAGATAAATAATCCAGCTCTAGACTCTGGAGAGGTCAATCTCAGTTGAGGGAATAAGATACATAAATAAATAACTCCAAAAGAAGATAATGTGTTGTAATAAAGGGAGACTTAGTGTGCCATGAGACTGCATATGGAAAACTGTAAAATTAATTCTTAGAGAAAAAAATGTGTATATAACAGAGAGACAGAGAGAAAGAGACACAGAAAGACAGAGGTAGAGACTATGCAAAGCAGAAAGATGGGGGAGAGTAGAGTGGGGAGAAGGAGAAGATGGTAATGGAAGTTTTGGCAGAGAGAACAACATTAACAAAGACAAAGAGAGCCATAGAAGAGCTTGATTTAGGACATAGGCTTGTGAAGGTACTACTGCCCAAGATAAATAGTTAAATTTCAGCATGTTCAAAGTGAAGAGAAATGGGGAGTTTTAAATAGGGAATGGCATGATCAAAATAGTCCTAAGTAGCCAACTATGGTATTTGTTGAAAGCTAAATTGAAGAAAAAAGAGACTGAAGAAAGAAGAACATTAAGAAAATACCATAGTCTTCAAAATTTATACTTTACCACCCAACTCTGCATTTCTGAGATTTTTTTTTAATTATATGAAAACAAAAAGCAGAGTCCATTTATCTCAGGAATATGATGCTTGATAATGTCATTTAGAGTCATTTAATCTGGTTTTGGATTTTGTCTACATGTAATCCAGATGTTAACATCTAGATATTATGATGACGGACCTATATTGGTGGAAACAAAATTTCTTGATTTGCCTAGCTTCAAATTTTGGCTCAACCATTACATGAACTTTATAATACTTGGGAAGTTACTTAAACTCTTTATATCTTAGGGTCTTCATTTTTTTTTTAATTAAGTAAAAATTTTATTTGCTTACAGAACTTAATTGCTTAAATGAGGATCCCCCCAAAGCAGGTGACATGAATTTTGTCCCAATCAAGACCTTGGCCACTTAGCCCTTTTTTTTAAACTTTTTAAATTTTTATTTTTATTTAAACATATAATGTAACCCTACCACCCTCTCCCAACACCCCTCCCCCCCAACCCCCTCAGTTTGTTTTATGACATTAAGAGTCTCTTTTGCTTTGTCTCCCTCCTGATCCCATCTTGTTTCATTTATTCTTTTCCTACCCCCTTAACCTCCACTCCCGTTGCATCTCCACTTCCTCATATCGGGGAGATCATATGATAGCTGTCTTTCTCCGATTAACTTATTTCGCTAAGCATAATACCCTCTAGTTCCATCCATGTCATCACAAATGGCAAGATTTCATTTCTTTTGATGGCTGCATAGTATTCCATTGTATATATATATACCACATCTTCTTTATCCATTCATCTGTTGATAGGGTCTTCATTTTTAAGACTAGAAACACAATAGTAACTGCCACATACATTGATTTGAAATTTAAACTATTCAGGACAATAGTGGTACCTGGTAACCATTTATAAGCATTTACTTTAATTATGACTAAGCAAAGTTTTAGTAAATGCTTTATATTTATTTTTCATTAATAAGTTTAAAAATACTCTTTTAAAAAAGATCTTACTTATTTAAGAGAGTGAGAGAGAGAAAACACAAGGAGGGGAGAGTCAGAGGGAGAAGCAGACTCCCCACTGAGCAGGGGAGCCCTATGCGGGACTCAATCCTGGGACTCCAGGACCATTACCTGAGCCAAAGGCATATGCTTAACCAAATGAGCTACCCAAGCATGCCTGCAAAATACATTTTTTAAGAAAAGATTTTTAAAACTGTATTATTTGAGGGAGAGGATGCACACAAGCAGGGCAGGGACAGGAGGGGCAGAGGAAAGAGAATCTCAAGCAGACTGCACGCTGAGTATGGAACCCCTCCTGGGGCTTAATCACACAACCCTGAGATCATGACCTGAGCCAGAATCATGAGTCGGTCACTTAACCACCCAGGAAGCCCACCTGCATAGGTTTTAATCAAAGAAGAACAGAAAGTGAGAGATTCCTAATAGAAGTTTTTATCAGTCAGAAAACATTAGCTTAAAAATTGCAACAAGCCATTAAATACCAAGAAAACCTTAAGAAAATGCAAGTATACTAATGGATCAAGTTATTTCCTGAATAACATATTCAGACATATCTTTTCTCCTTACTTACTTGACCAATGAGTACATAGCATGATCAGATGAAAAGAACAGATTGACATTTTTGGGTAAAAGCTAAGATATATCTAAATTAAATACACCTCACCCAGAAGTTAAATTTTATCTGCATTTTTAGAGATTTTTATTTCCAATTTGGAAGAAAATATATCAGGAGGAAAAGTATTTAAACAAAGTCAAATGGATTCTAGTCAATTCTGTTCCTTTTAGTCAAAAATTTATCTTCATAATACCTTGGGAAGTAATCAAGTTCTACAGATTCATCCCCTCCTGAAAACTTTTCTCACAATATGTGTTCTTTATAGTTACCATTCAATATGATAAAAATTTATGCATAAATTATAAATTATCATACACTGACCAGTTTTGCTGTTTGATGGCTTCACTTTGTTTTCATTGTCAGTCTAATTCTATGATTCTTAATCTCAGAAGTAGATGGAAGGCAAGGCTTTCTATTAAGACTTTTATGGTTTTCTAAAGCCTTTAGCGATAATTCTCTCCTACTAGTCCCAAGCTGAAAGATTGGAAAAGAAGCCAAAATCCAAAGGCAGAAACTCTATTAGAAGTTAGAGTTTTGCCTGTGACTTGGTGGACCTGTTAAACAACCTTTGAAGAAAAACAGATTTCAACTATATCATAGTGAAGGAGTGAGTTCAGAAAACTCTATTCTTGGTTTGGTAAAAGTTCATGAGCACTGGCTCTGTCCATAAATGGGTTGAAAGCAATGAAGGGCTGAAACATGGACTAGTCCTATAGGCATTTTCAATCTTGCTTATCTGTGGAGACAAAGAACAAGGACAAACACAATGTACCTATACATCTCTCCGTTGCCTCCCAGAACTCGAGTGTTATAATACGTTGATTTGTATCAGATATTTTCTACTCTCATGTTCATGTTGAGTTATACATAGTGAAGTGATACAGTCCAAGGCCAGTTTTAGTCTTCTCTCTTGGAGTTTAAGAATATATTACAATATAGAAGTGCCTGGGTGGTTAGGTCAGTCAAGTGTCTGACTCTTGGTTTTGGCTCAGGTCATAATCTCAGGGTCATGGGATTGAGCCCTGAGTTGGGTTCCATGTTCAGCATGGAGATGGCTCATCTCTCTCCCTCTGCTCTCTCTTTCTCTCTAAAATAAATAAATACAATATTAAAAAAAAAAGAATACTTTACAACATAGCTTTTTGAATCAGCAATCTAGACACTACCCAGAGAAGGTTTTCCTGGCTTTTTGCTGTTTCTGTTCTTTGGCTACTCCCACTTCCAGGACCAAAGGTAAAAATTTTACCATGATGGACTATCACATAGATTGTGTGATAAAATATTTGTGAACAGATATTTCCTTTCTGCCACTTCCATGACTTTCCAAAGGCCACATTTATGATATTCCTCTGTAAATAGTATAATTATGCTTATATTATATTAGGCTAGAAAAAGAGAAGTAGTTTTGCTGAATTTTACCACATTAAAAAGCCCATGGGTCAACTTATCCTTTCTGTATTAACTCTAAAACACAGGAGAATGATATTTTTAAACTTCATATACCAATTGGCTATCCTTTTCAATTAATTTTGGACAGCTATGATTGTAAAATAATATATCGGGAAAAGAGAAAGCAAAGATAAGATTAATTTAATATACCTAGAAAAGAGAAAGCAAAGGTAAAATATATCATATTTATATAACATATTGAAAGGTGTTAGAATAAATGTATAAGATGTTCAAAGTTGCAGCATACTGTCATCATTTTACACATCTTTCCAATTATGAAAATCCCAAATGGTGAAACTAGGTTTGTTGATTCTGTAATTCCTTTAAATTTGCTTTTATAACTGAGAGCTCTGTAAGCTACATGATGGACATAAGAAATCTATCCTTACTCTGGAACATCTCCAAGGGGAATGAATGATGTCACTTTCAATCACCAAGTTAGAAAAATAGGAATTTTTTAATTGAAGTAGAATTCTGATGAAAGCCAGCTGTTAAGTAATTTTCAAAATAAATGACTGCTCAATGGTGAAAATGTCTCAAAATAATATCAAGTTAGACATCATAAAGTGACCACGGGATTAAATAAGCATGTAGGCTATACTGGGAGTAGAATTGACATGCATTTTGAGACATTTCTGAGTAGTGCATGCAAAATTTACTCCAGTGCCTGTCTTCCCTACCCTCCCTAGACTTCATTAGTTGAAGGCAGTTACATTTCTCCTTTTCCCTTAAAGCCACAGATCTCAGTGGATCCCTCAGTGGAGGGTCAGCCTGACATTTTGTTGAAATAAGCTTGTCAAATGATTCTTACAGTGCAGTGAAAGATGACAAAAAGTTTCATTTGAGTGTAATAATATCCATTTTAAAGCATTCTCATAAATAAGCATCTGGCCACTTTGGGGTGGTATTTAACAATAATTTTTTTAATATTTCAAGATTTGTTTAAATTTTAGTTAATTAACATATAATGCAATACTAGTTTCAGTAGTAAAATTTAGTGATTCATCACTTACATATAACACCCAGGGCAGTGATACTTTTAGTCACATGTGCCTTCTTTGTAATCAGTTGAATACCTAAATGAAATGACTGTGAAATGACTATGATTAAATACATAAATAACTTAAATACCTAAATGAAATGACTACGATTACAATTCATACTAGCAAATTCTATTCCCTAACAAAGATAGTAGTTCAATTGTGTAGGGGCAGCTGAAAGAGGAAAGACTCTCAAGTGAAAAATCTTTTTTCTCTGAAAAATTCAGCATCTGAGACACATTGTATAGTAGATTTTGCAACCATAGACCATCTTAAATGTGCATATTATGCCTGCTCAGCTAAAATATCACAACAACAAGACTCACAAATGTAATGTTAAAGAAAGATATGTCAGCTTATCATGTCAAGTATTAAAGTTAATAAAAACAAATAAGAGGTCATTAACATGAGGAGTTACATCATGTTCTGAAAGACTTGAACTAATTTTGTCTGAGTTTTTCTCCAAGAAAGTACAGCTAATGTTAATTTATTGTGAGAAAAGTTTTTTCCCACAGTTTCAAAGGAAAGAGAACCATCGCAACTGGTTTCTTACAACTTTACATTTCTTTAGCAATATATTTAAGGTACAGTTTTAGTAGCTTTAGTAGATAAGGAAAGCTGAAAGAGTCCACTGGGTCTTTGTTGTTAACTATGCTTCAACATGCCATCATGTGAATATAGAACTACTAGTTTTACAGTATCAAACAAGAGCTTTGTTCAGTCGTGAGTTACAGTGCTGTTGGCTGTGAGTTCAAGGTTAGTGAATCAACAGTATATATTAAATAAGGGGTCTTTAAACAGAAACGCACATATAACAAGATGATGTATTAATAGGTTGATAAAATGTTATGATCAGAGGCTGATGGGATTAATTCTAATCATGTATTGTCGTCGTTGCAGTGGTTCAGTATTCACAAATTCAGTGTTTGGAGCAAGTTTATAGAATATAACTGCCATGAGAAACAAGAATCAACTGTATCACATTTTTTTTTGTCATAAATTATTCACAGGCACAAGCAAAACTCATCTTATATTATGATTAAATGAACCAAAAGAATTTGTTTGCATGTAAATGTTTATAATTATAGTGACAAATTTAATTTGGTGAAATATTTTGGCCTATAAATGAGAAACTTGCAATCATTGTTTGTTTACACAGAGATGCTGTATAAACAGAGCATGATGAAGATAAGATGGTTGATTCATGGAGAGATTTGATTTAACTAAATTTGCTATAATTCATATCTTTGTTAGTACATCTTTCATGTTGTAAAGGCTCACCCCATCCAAATACATTGTCAGCAGACTTTTCAAAAACTACTATTAAAAAAAGCACAGCATTTTAAAAGATTGATCTCCGGTTATGAAGTTCAAAACCATAGTTGTCAACTAAGGGAATTTGGTAATCCTCACTATTGGCTCACATTTGGGAGAATTTTTCATCTTATGTCAGGTGAATTTTATGTACTAGGCCCCTGTTCAACCCAGCTACCAGATCAACGCATTCTCTAAACTCATTAAATTTTAACAGGCTACACAGAGCTCCCAAAGATTTCATCTGACAGTAAGTGGGAAAGACGTTTTCTTTCTGACTCTTTAGCTCTTTTCAATATTTATGTACTGTGGTTAAAGTGCCTGAGCCATTTCAGCAAGCATTTGATTGCATCTTTGTTGAATTTTCAAAGACATGAGTCCTGATTACAGGTGGCCAAGAAAACTCTAGATTGTTAGTAAATAAGAGATAAGATTGTTAGTGAATAAAAAATAGCAACAACCTCTTCTTATCATTTATTATGAGCAAAATACAGATAATACAAATATACAATATACAAATAAGTCCATGATTATTTTTTCTCTTGGCTATGGGCCAGGACTGATTTAATAGACATAATTTTCATAATATGTGGCAGCTGAAAAAGCTTTCAGCTAAAATGGTCTCAATTTTATTTGGCTTAAAAGACTGTCCCTGAGAGCATCTCATATTCACCTGCATAATTCCCCAAAATGGCAACATTAAACAAGTGAATATTTAAATCCAAAGACTGAAAGAGTTGCCATGTTGCATTACAAAGCATGTTAAGTGGGAGAAGAGAATTTCCAACAATGAATCTTATCAGAAGAAACATATTTTTTTTTGTTTTTGTTTTGTTTTGTTGTTCGTTTTTTGTGTTTTTTTGTTTGTTTGTTTGTTTGTTTTGTTTTTTTGAGAGAGAGAGTGAGCACAAGAGGGAGGATGGTCAGAGGGAGAAGCAGACTTCCTGCTGAGGAGGGAGCCTGATGCAGACCAATCCAGGGACTCCAGGATCATGACCTGAGCCCAAGGCAGTCACTTAGCCGACTAAACCACCCAGATACCCCAAGAAATGTATTTTTTTTAAAGATTTTATTTATTTGACACAGAGAGAGAGAACACAAGTAAGCAGAGCAGCAGGTAGAGGGAGAGAGAAGCAGGCTCTTTGCTAAGCAGGGAGCCTGATGCGGGGCTCGATCCCAGGACCCTGGAATCATGACCTGAGCCGAAGGCAGCTGCTTAACCAACTGAGCCACCCAGGCGCCCCAAGAAATGTATTTTTTTAAACACATAATTTGTTAAAAGACATTTAGAAATATTAGTTTACTGGATTAATTTAACTAGCTAATCTAAAAGTTAAGTAATCTAAAGTCAAAATAATTCTAATTAGTATTTGTTACATAGGGCTCAGATAAATGGGTTTTTAAGTAAAACTCAAAGTGATTGTATTAACCAGTCATAATAGCTCTGTCTTTTAATATAGAAATGAGCTGCTATGCACCTGAGTCCCTAGGGTTTTCTTTTTTTTAGTGTATATTGCTAAGGCCATAAGTTAGGTTTTATTTTTACTCTTCCAAGTGTGTACAACAGTTATCTTCATTTGGTTTACCCCAAGAAACTTGTATTATGAAAAAAAAATTATCAATATTTTAGAAGGGCTAAATGCCAGGAGATTCTCCAGTTCTATACTTGGGTTGAGGAATGTTTCTAGAAGGAGTTGTGAGATTGAACTAAACTGACTATTGCAATTATATTCATTCTAATCATATGGAGACTCTTCTGGCTTTGTGATACTATTACTCATCTATTATTGAGTGGACTCCTCTTCACGTTTCCCAGTATAAACAAACTTGTTTGCATCTCTAACGCTCAAGAATAGCAGAAAGCCTTTTTCCTCTGGTGCTGAATAAATAATGCCTCACACCCTTCTCTATCTAGATTCAATCAACTCACATATGCCTTTACTTTTACTGAAACTTCACTCCAACAATTTTCACTGTCTCCTTGCAATGGCCATTTCTATTAATAGGACATAGCATTCTGACAAAAAAAAAAAAAAGAAAAGAAAAGAAAAACAAACAAAAAAAACAATCACACACACAAAAACAAAACAAACAAAACCCCTCTCTTTTTAATGTTTCTCCTTCCACTCAACAAGAAATGTATTAACCTAAGAGTCTCTAATGTTGCACATATTTCCCTTTTACAATTAGACTCTGCCTACTTCCACTCTGTTGAAATTTCTTTCTGGAAAAAAAGAAAAAAAAGGTTAGAAACAACTGCCTGATATCAAAGGAGAGGCATTTTGGATTAGTATTCAATAATATACGTTCTGGATCACCCTGCGTTTTAACTGTCACTTTCTGCTGTATTCTTGGGCAAGTTTCTTAATCTCTGTGCTGTAGTTTCCTCATTGTAAAATGGAAAACGTAAGAGGACCTATTTCAAAGAATTGTTTTGAGGATTAAATCAAACAATATTTGCAAAACACATAGAACAGTGTTTAGTACATAGTAAGCTCTATAAAGTGACTGTCAAATAAAATAAATCCCAAACATATTTTTTTCCTTTATTTTCTTCTCCCTCCACCTTTCAGCAGCCTTTGTTATTATTGATTAGCCCTGTAGAAAATCTTCACCCTTGGTAAAATTGTGCAACCTGGCAAGGAGACTAGTGGAAACAACAAAAGACACAGAGCATTGGGAATCTGTGGTAGTTACTGTTTCATCAAAATTTCTGACTTGGAGGCTCAGGTGGAGAAGACTGAATGGGAGTTGAAGAGGGATAGAAGAGGTGGGAACCTATTTACAACGGTTTCCAGCCCCAGACGATGATAGGTGGTAAAGGCCTGAAAGTGAGCTGTGGGCTAGGTGTCCTTGGAGGGAAAGAAAGAGGAGGTACAGGATTAAGTACATTTTTAACTATTTAAGAGCTACCACTTCCGTTATTTTAGTTTATTTATTTTATCTGTTGTACCCTCTCAGTCATTGAACTTTTTATTGTTAGTAACTCTAGGACTAACTAGGCAAAAGAAGTAAATATTAAATTACCTAACATTTATATTTGCTAATGGGTCTAATTTTTAAAGGATCAGGTGGGAGAATGAAGAGAATATATATCTATCTAAAAGTATCTGTAGAGTAACACATTTGGGTTATCTGTCAAATGTATTAGCCATTGCTCTCTTAGACTTGACTGTTCATTCTCAATATCTCCCAGCATGACATGTTGTGATCACCTGTTCCACTTTCTGAGACAACCAGGGAAATGAAGGAGCTTAAATGAGGTCATCCATGGGATCCACAGCTGAATCAGCATGAGAACTCACAGTTCCTAACTCCCACTCTAACCCCTACATCTTCTTTTTTTTTTTTTCTAACCCCTACATCTTCTAAATCATAACAGCACCTAAGGGAAAATAATTGTGAACAGGTTTCTAGAGATTGAAATTGTCTTCCAAACCTGAAGTGATCTTATTTTTTTTAAAAAATCCAAACACAATTTATTTTGTTCTTTACGATGACTTTATATATTTATGGTTCATCTGCGGCTGAAACAGCAGTAGGATATTCTTTGAAGTGATGGGTTGTGTGTATATTGGCAGTGTTGAAGATAAACAATGCCAAAAGACTCCTAAAAAGATTAAACTGTTAACCACAAATACACAGTTTCAGTAAGGAAGATTTATTTGTCGCTGACCATATTAGCCATTGTAGTTAACATTGGCTCTGGGAAAGTCATACTTTGAATATGGGCCAATATGCAGTATTTGAAGAACTACAGTTGAATTTATAAGATGGATACAGTTGACACTGCAGATTTTTTTCAACATCAAACAGTTAATGGAAAAAAAAATCACAAAATGTTCCACTGGTTCTTAGCCTTTAAGCTTCTTTTGGCACTTCTAATAGTTTAAACTCAGATGCATTGTCTCCTAGCATTCTGTCCATCTGCTGCCTTATCTTGGTTCATTTACTAAAATGTTTTGTTCAAAAGTATGTTTTTTTATGGGTATCATAATGTTGAAATTCTCCAAGTACCCATCCATCTAAGATAAAAGATAAATGGAAATAAGGTTAGAAGGGGGCATGATAGAACTGGAGTGATGTCATAAGGTAATTGGCATTTACTAGGAACAAATCATGTGCCTAGGTACTGATCTAAGCCCCTATTTCATGTCAATCCTAAGTGAGTGTGCAATTCCATGCATTCTGGCATTAAGCACATGGAGCTAGCACAGACTCCACAAGTTAAGAGGCTGCCTTACATCAGATAAGACTGCTCTACCTCAGAAACTAGCCACACCTGGGAATCCACAGGCCACCTGTGCTTTCAAATGACTGGTTATAAATTTGGAGGTTCCCACTACCCCCTCAAATTCAATAATTTGCTAGAACGACTCACAGAACTCAGTTTCATCACAGAAAATGCAAATCAGTGGTCCTAGTCAAATAAAGAGACACATAAGATGAAGTATGAGAAGGAATGCAAAGCTTATGGTGCCCTCTCCCTAAGGAGAAAGTTACTCTCCAGGCATAGTGCATTCATCAACCAGCAAGCCCCACTGGGATCCTGTGTTCACAGTTTTTATTGAGGATTTATTATGTAGCCATGACTGAATAAATCATTGGCCAAGTGATTAAACTTTGTCTCCAGTCCTCTTCCCCTCTTTGAAAAATCACAAACCTCTAATCATGTGGTCGGATTTTCTGGTGACCAGCCCTGTCCTGAAGTTTTCTAGAGGCCCACCATGAGTCATCTCATTAGATAATGAAGACACTCCCATTACTCTGGAAATCTCAAGGATTTTATCCCTCGGAAAAAAAAGAACCAGACAAATTCTTTATTTTGCCATAGCCTCTCACCTGCACTACCTTATTTAAGGTTTACAGAAATTTCATGAGAAAGGTATTTCATCTCCACTCTAAAAATGAGAAAACTAAAGATAAAAAAATGTAATATATATGTCAAGTTCACACTGCCAGCTCATGGCAGAACCAAGATTGGTTCCAGCTTCACCTACTTCAAAGCCATGCCTTTCCTGCTACCTTAAAGAAGACCAGATGGACAATGTATCTACACTGACAGGTGAACATGTTTATAATTACTTATTTAATGTCTGTTTTTCTCTGGAAGTCCATAAGGTTTGAAAGAAATATGTGCTTCTGCCAATGACCACTTCTACCCCCAGCATCAAGTACACATCAACTCCTACCAGATTTTAGGTAAATATTTATCAAATGAACAAGTGAACATGAGTAAACTAATACTTGTCAGTCCTAGAAAAGACTGAGGAAACTGGGGCCTGGCCAGGGAAGAGGAAAGACTCCAAAGTGTGAAGCATTATGTTGGGAGTGAATTGGTGGGTGAGATGAATAATTATGGACTGGGTGGAAATGTAGCCATGCATATGAGGACTGTGTGAGAGGCAGAACATGTGACTCAAGGCACTGGAGATCATTCAAAGATTTTGATGCTACTACAAGCATGGTGTACCCGTGTGAGCATCCTTGAGTTAATGGTATTCTCTTTTCTACCCTGCCGCCCTCAGAACCATGAGGAAAGTAAAGGATGGAGAGGATACCTAGAGACTTATCCACTGCTGCCAAAATAAGCTGGCTTTATCATGGCCCCTTGTCCTGCCTCATACAGGCTTTGAGAATCATGGGAGTTGCTGCCACTCCCCAGGGGCAATTACTGCTCTTTGCCAAGGGCGTCTGCATCTTAGGATCATTCCTTCTCTTTAGCAGCCTTCTTGATAATAACCCCTTAGTCAACATGTTGGCTTTTTTCTGGGTATGATGAATGATTTTTTGGTGAGGTAATGATGGTAATGATAAAAATTAGTGGGCTTTATGAGTGAGTTGTCTCACTTAATCTTTACAATAATCTAATCATGGGAGAACAGTTTTGTCCCTTTACTACAGAGGGAAACATGAGATGTGGGGAGTTTAAGGCATTTGCCCAAAGTCATGTAGTTCATGTAGTTCATGATGAGCAATCTCAAAATTTTAAGGTAAGTCTTATGAACAGAGTCTCCAATGAGAATGTTCTTAGAACATTGGAGAAATTGCTGATATAAATATTTAAGAACCCTTAGTTTTTGCTATGGCTAACCAATCCTTGCTTAGGTGGGATTATTTTTATTTTTTGGTTCTTTCCTTCAAAAATCGGCTGTAATTTCCAGCTCTTTAGTTTCTTGGGTGGGGAGCTGGGGAGAAAAAGAATGGAAATGGTTATTCTTCTTTTTCCAAAATACCAAAAAATGTCAGCCCAGCCTTCTGAGAAATTTATCAAATGTTTAGACATTTGACAAATTTAGACATTTAGACAATGGGACAGCTAAAAAGGAAAGAAAATTTTGGGTAGTAATGCTTCCCTGACCTAACACTCTGTATGCTGACCCAGTGGAGGATCCTGCTGCTAGTTATCTTGTGCCAAACCTGCTCCTTCTCCACCTTTGCTCATCATCTAGGTCACTGGTTTTCACTCACTCAGGGGCGATTCTTTCCCTCAGGGGCCATTTGACAATATCTAGATACATTTTGATTCTCATAACTGGTATGTGAACTACTGGTATCTAGTGGGTAGAGGCTAGGATGCTTTGATATCCTATAATATCAAGGTTGAGAAGCCTGGGCACAAGTGAATGGTACTGTCATTCTCTGAATCCCAAAACACAACTAACTAATAAGTAGATCTTGATAATGTCTATGATAAGATTTTTTTTTTTTAGATGTGTTCTTTTGCTGTTTTTTTAATTTAAGGACTCCTTAAATTTATTGAGTCCTTTAATTTACTGGGTCCTTTCTATGTGCCACAAAATTACCCTAAGCATTTTGTACTTTTAATCTCTTGTTAATCCTAATGACTCTGTGAGGGATATATTCCCTATTTTGTCCATCTTGTGGATAAGGTAAATTAAATCTCAGGAAGGTTAAGTAACTCACTGAAGATGACATAGCTAGGAAATGCAACCTGGGATTTGAAACCAGAACCTGTGCTCCTAACTACTACATTTTATCATACTTGCTTTTTCATCCGTACAGCATCCACCCTAATTCAGGCCCTTGTACTCACCCTTTACATTATTATGTTAATTACTAACTGGCTTTTCTGACCCCATCTTGAACAGTTCACACTACTGCTAGTGTAATCTTTCTAAAATGCAATCTATACCTTTCAATTTCCTGGTATAACATCCTAACTTAACTTCCCACTGGACGATGGTGCCCTGCTAAACTGCACCCACTATTTAAGACCTTCTGAATTACTTTCATCCTCATTGCTCCTGGTCCCTGACTTATTCCTTTACTTTCGTTGGGTCCTCTTCTGTTTGTCTTCATGGTAAAAACCTACCAAGACCACTGGTGCAAATTAGCCTAGTTTTAACTTATTACTTTAATATAATTTCAGATTTAAAGAAAAACTGCAAGAAGAATGCAAAGAATTCTCATCACCTACAGCCCACACATTAACATTTTATTGTTTGCTTTATCCCTCACTCTCTATGAGTAAAGATTTTCTTATCTCTTCTAGAGTTAGTTGCAGACATGATGCCCTTTACCCCTAAATAATTTTCAAGATCAGGGAAGCAACATTGATACTACACTATTATCTATTCTACATACCTTATTATGATCTTGCAAGTTAGAATTTTTTTTGAAAGTATGGAAACAGAATGTATTTCAGTCCATGTTATAAAGGTCCCGGTGTATTCTCCTGACTTTTTTTTTAATCCGGACATTAAAATCGACTTTTTTTTTTTTAAAACCGGACATTAATCAAAGTGATTATTGGCTGCATTTATAGTTACATGGTAGAATTCATATATCTGAATACTATTAACCACTTGAAAAACCCCATAAATCTGCCATGTTGAAATCATGTATCAGATGTAATTTTAACACAGATATAATTTTAAACACAAGGGTAAATAAGCTGCTTAGGAGAAACAAAGACAATGAATTATTTACTTTCATGGTTATGTTGATTTTAACTCTTCTTTAGGGTAGAGAGAGCCTATTTAGGTTGAATTGTCTTAAACTACCCACATGGAATTGAATCTCTGGCTGGTCTACTCTGGTTACAAGGAAAAGGGCTAGATTATTTGCTTTCCAGAGTGACTAAAATCTGAAAGGAAGCATTATGAAGTAAGTTTTTCAAAATATTACTTAAAAAATGAATTCTATATTTTTAATTATCTAAAACGCATTTTTAAAGGTCTCTTAAATCTTTTATCTACTTCTGTTCTGTACCAACATTCTCCAGAGCTAGGATACTTCAAGTACTACCAGTTCTGCCATTATTGGTAGAAGTAATACTGATAATAATGTTTTTCATTTATTGAGAGCTTACTATGAACCAGATCATCAGGCTGAAGAATTTTACATAGGGAATATCATCTTATCCTTACAGTTATTTTTATATTATTGTCTCTAATTTACAGGAAAAGAAATAGTGGTACCAAGAAGTAAAATGCCTTGGTCAAGGACAGGTTCTCCCCCTGCTCTCAACTGTACCCCCCCAAGAGCTGGCTTTAGTCATCATATTATACTCTATTTCTGATAGACTAGGATATGACCAATTCAAATTGCTCCAGAAAGAAAGCTGTACTGATTTCCACAACACTTTTGTTACTATTCTAGAATTGACATTATTTGTTAAAATGAGTTATGGTTTATTTTAAAAGGGTTAGTATTCACTATTGTTTAACAAAAGCATCAGGCTTTGGAAACTATAGTAACCTTCTAAGAGTGAGCCCTTTAAAGCATACCATTGAATGACCCATGATGTACTGATTACCTCCTTTTGTCCAGAGCCATTTTGTATTACATTGGGTGACCTAGAGAGACTGGACTAACCAATGACAACTACTAGCAAAAAGGAGGTGTGAGTCCTGGTTTCTAACCTATTCCTGACTAGTTACATTGCCCTAACTAAATGTTTTTAGCTCTGTGAGCAGTGCTTGTAAAATTAGGACATGCACAAAATTTCTTCCATCTTCTTACCCAGTTTTTAAAATGTTATTGTATTTATGGAGAACTTTCTTTTCACCTTCACTCACTGACTGTGTAGTTCTCCAGAACGTGGCATTTAAAGATTCACTACATTTTTACTGTTAAGGTTTTGATTTTTTTAAACATTTATTTATTTGAGAGAAATACATAGACAGAGTTGGGGTAGAGGCAGAGGGAGAGGATCTTCAAGCAGACTCACCACTAAGCATGGAACCCAGCATTGAGCTGGATGCAAGGCTCAATCCCATGACCCCACAATCCCATGAGATTATGACCTAATACAAAATAAAAAATAATTGGGTAAAAAAATTGAATTAAAAAAATTGGATTCTCAACCAACTGAGCCACCTAGGTGCCCCTTTACTATTAAGGGGAAATAGACTATGGACTCTGAGAAACAAATTGAGGGTTTTAGAGGGGAGGAGAGTGGGAGGATGTGTTAGCCCAGTGATGGGTATTAAGGAGGGCATGTATTGCATGGAGCACTGGGTGTTAAACGCAAGCAATTAATTGTGGAACACTACATCAAAAACTAATGATGTTCTGTATGGTGACTAACATAACACACAAAAAATATTTAAAGTTTAGTTGGTGAGTTAAGTGATTTGAGTTTCAGTGACCTATCATATACTTCTGCAATTCCCAAGACCCTATTAAAAAGTTTGATTTCAGACTCTGCATTTTTGTAGCCTTGAGTAGGGTTAGAATTTTAGAATTTATAGAATTATCATTTGCAAAATTTTCCTGATACAGAGTTTGCAGTTCAGAAAACAAATCCCTAAACATTACCATAATATTTCATTTATAGAATGTTGCTGGCCATGTGGTCTGAGTAGTTTGAGAAATGTCCTCATTTCTGCAGCTAAACAGTAAGATCTGCAGGTAGCACCATTAGGGTAGCCACAATCAATCTTTTTCTTCTCTTCTCTCTCTTCCCATCAATTTCTCTGAAAAAGAATTATAGCCTGGGCCCAAAAGTACATTAGTTTAAGTTGATCTGTGATGTAAGCTTAGAAAAAGTAATTCTGAGTAAGTCAGATTCCTTAGTGGGTTCCAAACATAGGTGATTCCTTGATGATCATTAGAGGCAAATATTGTTATCCCCATTTTGTAGCTAGGCAAGACTGTCTACATAACTTGCAGGAACAGTGCAAAACAAAAATGCAGGGACCCTTTTTCAAAATTAATATGAATTTCAAGATAACAATAGCAGAGAGATTGTGAGTGAGGGGCCCTTTTGAGCATAGTTCCTCTGTGAATGCACAGCTAGTATGCACATAAAGCCAGCCCCACATACAAACAAACTGATGCTTAAAGAATTTAAATGACTTGCCTAAGGTCATGCATTCAGTGGAGGACAGAGAAATACCAGAATCCATGTTTGTCCAATTCCAAAGTCAATTATTTTTTTCCTACCAGATGTCTCTGTGTCTCCTAATGGAGAACAATGGGCAACTTCTTCCTTTTGTTATTCTCCAGTCTAATTTTTTTTCCCACTATCTCCTATATCATTTGGAACCTCCTTTCTTTTCAAAATCTGGCCAAATTTGTCCCTAATTCCAAATGTGTAAGATTTTAAGGAGGAACTCTGGTTTTGCACACCAGGCCCCCTTCTTATATTTCTTTGTAACTCCAGGTGCCTGTGTCTACACAAAAAAGTCTGATATACAACCTCCCTTAAAACAAGGACTTGCGAACTCAACTGTTGAGAGTGGTTAGAAGATTTAAATGTTTTAGTATACATGATGAACTTAGTTTGGTTCCTGGCACATGATAAAGGCTCAACTGGTATTAGCTATTATTAATATTACTGTTGGTAATTAATATTGCAGGGTCAAATCTCAGGGCACCTTATTTGTTTCTGTACCCCTATTTCCCTTCTCCCCCTTTATTTTCAGTTTAACAGGTGTTTGGATGCAGGGCAGGCCCTTCCCATTATACTCCTATACCTATCAAGTGATTTCTCTAAGAAAATATGGTTTCTTTGCTAGGAAGATTTCTGTTGAATAAAATGTTCTTCATGTGACATGTCTCCCCTGTGCATAGAAAATCAGTGGGGAGAAAAAAAACCCCATGTAGTTATTTCTTCTTTCTTAAAAACAATTTTTTTAGAGCACTCTTTTGCAATTATCTAGAACTAGCTGCAGTTATCTCAGCTAAATTACAAAATTTTAAGAATTTCAATTTACCGTTGAGGACATCTATAAAGGCGGTACTATTGTACTGGCTGCATGAAAACCTATAGTTTGAGATCTCTTTTTCAGTGGGCATGATTAATTTATGTCATTTCTTTCACAAATTTCTCATTTAGTTTGTCTTTTTACAAATACTGAAGTGACAGATAGCAATAGCCAAAATAGCAATAGCATTCAAATTCAATACATGTCTACTATTAACAATTTAAAAAATTGTTACAAATTAAAAGTTAAAACAACACTTAATGTTTTTACTCAGAAAATATTATTGTTCACATTATTGAAAATGGCCTTCCAGTCTTTTTTTTAGTGTACAATACCCTATATTATGTGTTCATGTCATAGAAAGAGGATGTTTTATAAATATGGTAAATTTCCTCTAATAAAGATCTACTTGATTAGATTCCTGATGGAAATATATGAGAATTTTTTTTCTTGTTCTTGCATTCTCAATATGTTTGTTGATTTTTCATACATTTTTCAGTAGTTTCTTAAATATTTTATCCAGATCCTAAATATATGTGTGAATACATATACAAATAATATATATCACATATAAATATAAATATTTAGTCCATTAGTCTTTATATTTATGTCTATATTTATTCCTCAAAAATTCAATTGGTTTATCAGAATAACAATATTGCTATTAATAGTTTATATGACCATGCTTAACAATAGCATGGAATTCCAGAAGATTCATGAAAATGGTTATGTAGTTTTAATAGTATCTAATTTCTCCTTGCTTTCTCTAAGTCAGCAGTCATAGTTCCTTCATGGTTCTGGAAAAATGCTCAGAATGTGTGACTTCACAGTGACTCAGGCATTTCAGTTCAGCTCAGATAGTCTCCATTCTTTGAAGGATAAAAGAGAAAGAAAAAGCTATTCTTTGGCTAAACAACACACTCCTCTCTATTATTCTAATCTCTACAGATTGCTTGAAAAGTGCAGCATATTTGGAATTGCTTTCCTAAGAATTAAGCCTGGACAAACAAGCCCACACCATTCTAAAAAACAATCTGGATCGTATGCAGCAGGCCAGGAAGCCAAGGTGGAGGAGGCCAAGGGAAAGGTTAGCGAGTGAGTGAGAGAGGGGAGGAATCCAGAGGTCTCCTGCGGGCATGTCCGGACTTCGGAAGCCCTTTCAGGACACAGATATAACTCTCTTTGCCAACAAATGATCTTACATAAGACTGCTCTTGCTCTTTCCCAGTGCATTCTTTTCTTTGTTTCCCTAGATCTGACTTTTCTATGCCATTATCATCAGCATCACTGCTATTAGAACCATATGTATGTTATAAATACAACCAATATGTATTTACTTCTTTATGGTCTCTAAAGGTGATATCTTTATACTAGTTAATAATTAATATCAGGAGGATTTAGGACACATTTATTGAACATTTACGTGCCAGACACAGTATTAAGTATTTCATATCTATTATCTTAATTATCTCATATAATCTTACTAAGCTCCTTTTATAGGCGAAAGGACCGAGACTTAGGAAGACTAATTATTTTTTCCAAGGTTATTTACCAAGTGATTGACAGAGTTGAGAAGAAAATCAGATTATCTATCTTATTCTATTTTATTAAATGTTTGTTAAATTGAATAAAGTATAAATAATATGATGATGGATTGCACCAAAAAGCATAAACAGATGCATTCTAGGCAACAGTTTATCCAACTCAACAAACATTTATAGAATGCTATCATCTGCTAACAGGCACTAAGCTTCAAGAAGGGAATGCAAAGATCAATAGAATGTGTACCATGGAATTATCTCTGTCAACAACAGAGGGGACTCTCCTCAGTGATCAATTAAACTTCTTGGATGTCAGCAAACTTTACTCAACACCTACAATATACCAGACATGGTACTAGACACGAGAAGAATGCAAAAATAATTAAGAATTAGTCTTTCTTGGGTGCCTGGGTGACTCAGTGGGTTAAGCCTCTGCCTTTGGCTCAGGTCATGATCCCAGGGCCCTGGGATCTAGCCCTACATTGGGCTCTCTGCTCAGCAGGGGGGTCTGCTTCCCCACTCTCTCTCTGTCTGCCTCTCTGCCTATTTATGATCTCTCTCTCTGTCAAATAAAAAAATAAAATCTTAAAAAAAAAAGAATTAGTCTTTCTTTCCAGAAGCTCACAGAAAAATTAAAACAGGATATTCAAGGCTGCCTAGGATAAGTTAGAAGCCTATCAGTTCAATGCATAGAAGAAGAAATCTTATTTCCTGAAGAGTTTAGCCAGTGGTGATTCTAAAGTGAACCACCAAAAAAATATATGGGAAATAAAGCTGACAATAAGTTTTTCCTATTATTAGAACCATAAATCATGGGTGATTTGAATATAGTGTATACTTCTAGTCACTCATTATTACTTGATAACTAATTAGAGTAGTTCAGTGTCTGGTAAATTCAAATGATCTAAGGGGTATTACTTTTCGTATGAATGGTAGTTAATACCATTGGAACTCAAATCCTATAAAGAGACGACTATGAGAGCCATCAGCCCATTCTTTAAAAGAGTCAAAAGATGTGAATAGAGTGAAGCTTATTGTTCAGGTTTATTGGCCTTCTTTGGGACTTAAAAATAGGAGATAATGTTTCAGACTCAAAGGAGGTAAATTCAGGATAAAAAGTAGAATGAATGATTTACATAGCATGTGCTGTATATATGAATCTTATTGTCCCAGGAAACTGTAATGTTAAGAAACCCTGTGTTTTTTTTTAATTGTGTTATGTTAGTCACCGTACAGTACACCATTAGTTTTTGATGTAGTGTTTCATGATTCATTGTTTACATATAACACCCAGTGCTCCATGCAATTCATGCCCTCCCTAATACCCATCGACAGGCTCACCCATCCCCCAACACCATTCCCTTTTAAAACTATCTGTTGGACTCCGGGAAACAAAAAGAAACTCTGTGTTATGATGGTTAAGAACATAAGTCGGACAGCCTATATGGAGTCTGGATTGCAATGACTTAATGTGTGATTTTTGGCAAATAGCAGTCTCCCTAAACATCGGTTTTTTTTTTTTTAACCATTTTTTTAAACTTTATTTAAGCTTTATTTAAACATATGATGTAACCCCACCACCCTCACCCAACCCCTCTTCCCCCCACCCCCCTCAGTTTGTTTTACATTAAGAGTCTCTTTTGGTTTTTCTCCCTCCCGATCCCATCTTCTTTCATTTTTACTTTTCCTACCACCTTAACTCCCAACCCCGTTGCATCTCCACTTCCTCATATCAGGGAGATCATGTGGTAGTTGTCTTTCTCCAGTTGACTTATTTCGCTAAGCATAATATGCTCTAGTTCCATCCATGTCGTCGCAAATGGTAAGATTTCATTTCTTTTGATGGCTGCATAGTATTCCATTGTGTATATATACCACCTCTTCTTTATCCATTCATCTGTTGATGGACATCTAGGTTCTTTCCATAACTTGGCTATTGTGGACATTGCTGCTATAAACATTCGGGTACACGTGCCCCTTTGGATCACTACGTTTGTATCTTTAGGATAAATACCCAGTAGTGCAATTGCTGGGTCATAAGGTAGCTCTATTTTCAATTTTTTGAGGAACCTCCATGCTGTTTTCCGGAGTGGTTGCACCAGCTTGCATTCCCACCAACAGTGTAGGAGGGTTCCCCTTTCTCCACATCCTTGCCAGCATCTGTCATTTCCTGACTTGTTCATTTTAGCCATTCTGACTGGTGTGAGGTGGTATCTCATTGTGGTTTTGATTTGTATTTCCCTGATGCCCAGTGATGTGGAGCACTTTTTCATGTGTCTGCTGGCCATCTGGATGTCTTCTTTGCAGACATGTCTGTTCATGTCCTCTGCCCATTTCTTGATTGGATTATTTGTTCTTTGGGTGTTGAGATTGCTAAGCTCTTTGTAGATTTTAGATACTAGCCCTTTATCTGATATGTCATTTGCAAATATCTTTTCCCACTCTGTCAGTTGTCTTTTGGTTTTGTTGACTGTTTCCTTTGCTGTGCAAAAGCTTTTGATCTTGATGAAGTCCCAATAGTTCATTTTTTCCCTTGCTTCCCTTGCCTTTGGCGTTGTTCCTAGGAAGAAGTTGCTGCGGCTGAGGTCGAAGAGGTTGCTGCCTGTGTTCTCCTCAAGGATTTTGATGGATTCCTTTCTCACGTTGAGGTCCTTCATCCATTTTGAGTCTATTTTCGTGTGTGGTGTAAGGAAATGGTCCAATTTCATTTTTCTGCATGTGGCTGTCCAATTTTCCCAACACCATTTGTTGAAGAGGCTATCTTTTTTCCATTGGATGTTCTTTCCTGCTTTGTCGAAGATTAGTTGACCATAGAGTTGAGGGTCTATTTCTGGGCTCTCTATTCTGTTCCATTGATCTATGTGTCTGTTTTTGTGCCAGTACCATACTGTCTTAATGATGACAGCTTTGTAGTAGAGCTTGAAGTCGGGAATTGTGATGCCACCAACTTTGGTTTTCTTTTTCAATATTCCTTTGGCTATTCGAGGTCTTTTCTGGTTCCATATAAATTTTAGGATTATTTGTTCCATTTCTTTGAAAAAATTGGATGGAATTTTGATAGGCATTGCATTAAATGTGTAGATAGCTTTAGGTAGCATAGACATTTTCACAATATTTATTCTTCCAATCCATGAGCATGGAACATTTTTCCATTTCTTTGTGTCTTCTGCAATTTCTTTCATGAGTACTTTATAGTTCTGAGTATAGATTCTTTGCCTCTTTGGTTAGGTTTATTCCTAGGTATCTTATGGTTTTGGGTGTAATTGTAAATGGGATTGACTCCTTAATTTCTCTTTCTTCTGTCTTGTTGTTGGTGTAAAGAAATGCAACTGATTTCTGTGCATTGATTTTATATCCTGACACTTTACTGAATTCCTGTACAAGCTCTAGCAGTTTGGGAGTGGAGCCTTTTGGGTTTTGCACATATAGTATCATATCATCTGCAAAGAGCGATAGTTTGACTTCTTCTTTGCCGATTTGGATGCCTTTAATTTCTTTTTGTTGTCTGATTGCTGAGGCTAGGACTTCTAGTACTATGTTGAATAGCAGTGGTGATAGTGGACATCCCTGCCGTGTTCCTGACCTTAACGGAAAAGCTCTCAGTTTTTCTCCATTGAGAATGATACTTGCGGTGGGTTTTTCATAGATGGCTTTGATAATATTGAGGTATGTGCCTTCTATCCCTACACTTTGAAGAGTTTTGATTAGGAAGGGATGTTGAACTTTATCAAATGCTTTTTCAGCATCTATTGAGAGTATCATATGGTTCTTGTTCTTTCTTTTGTTAATGTACTGTATCACATTGATTGATTTGCGGATGTTGAACCAACCCTGCTGCCCTGGAATAAATCCCACTTGGTCGTGGTGAATAATCCTTTTAATGTACTGTTGGATCCTATTGGCTGGTATTTTGGTGAGAATTTTCGCATCTATGTTCATCAAGGATATTGGTCTGTAATTCTCTTTTTTGATGGGATCCTTGTCTGGTTTGGGGATCAAGGTGATGCTGGCCTCATAAAATGAGTTTGGAAGTTTTCCTTCCATTTCTATTTTTTGGAACAGTTTCAGGAGAATAGGAATTAATTCTTCTTCAAATGTTTGGTAGAATTCCCCTGGGAAGCCATCTGGCCCTGGGCTTTTGTTTGTTTGGAGATTTTGGATGACTGTTTCAATCTCCTTACTGGTTATGGGCCTATTCAGGTTTTCTATTTCTTCCTGGTTCAGTTTTGGCAGTTTATATGTCTCTAGGAAAGCATCCATTTCTTCCAGATTGTCGAATTTGTTGGCATAGAGTTGTTCATAATATGTTCTTATGATTGTTTGTATTTCTTTGGTGTTGGTTGTGATCTCTCCTCTTTCATTCATGATTTTATTTATTTGGGTCCTTTCTCTTTTCTTTTGGATAAGTCTGGCCAGGGGTTTATCAATCTTATTAATTCTTTCAAAGAACCAGCTCCTAGTTTCATTGATTTGTTCTATTGTTTTTTTGGTTTCTATTTCATTGATTTCTGCTTTGATCTTTATTATTTCTCTTCTCCTGCTGGGTTTAGGCTTTCTTTGTTGTTCTCTCTCGAGTTCCTTAAGGTGTAGGGTTAGGTTGTGTATTTGAGACCTTTCCTGTTTCTTGAGATAGGCTTGTATCGCTATATATTTTCCTCTCAGGACTGCCTTTGCTGTGTCCCACAGATTTTGGACCGTTGTGTTTTCATTATCATTTGTTTCCATGGTTTTTTTCAATTCTTCTTTAATTTCCTGGTTGACCCATTCATTTTTTAGAAGGATGCTGTTGAGTCTCCATGGGTTTGTGCTCTTTCCAAATTTCCTCTTGTGATTGAGTTCTAGCTTCAGAGCATTGTGGTCTGAAAATATGCAGGGAATGATCCCAATCTTTTGATACC
>ML106828.1:0-14397 GCA_003697995.1 Taxidea taxus jeffersonii
AAAAAAACACTAAAAAATTATTTCTGCTTCTAACAAATTAATACACAAACCAAGCAACATTATATCAGAATATATGCATATTTATTCAACACACTTTCAAGAATTTTAAGGGAAGAACATTTTGCTTCCTGCCCTCTACAGGCTATCATTCTAATTAGGATGATTGGATTTTGGGGAAAAGGTAACCAAGCTACGGCAAAAGCCCTAAGTGACAAGTGCTACCAGAGATATGTAAAAAGAAGTGGCATATGATCAGAGATTACAGAAAATTCACTAGCTCTGGGGACTGGGGAAGGCACGGCAGAGAGCACATATGTGAGAAAAGAAATTGGGTAATAGGTGGAATTTCAGTGTATGAAAATATAAGAAGTAGGAGACACAGTATATTTTCTGGCAGAAGAAACTAATTACAGAAGGAAAAGAAAAACAATAGCAATAAAAATAAATTAGCATTAATTGAACATCCACTGTGTTATATATATTAATTAATAAATTCCTCATGATAATCTTAGCTTTTATTATTATTATCTCTACTTAACAGAAGAGGAAACTGAAACTCAGAGACATAAAATAACTTGCCAAAGGCCATACAATTAGTAAGGAATTTGACTTTGGCTCTGTTTGATTCCAAAGCCCAGCTTTACCTCTAAAGAGTTCTAACAAAATAGGGAAAAATACAACCAGTATTCAAGAGCCCTCAAGGAATCAGAATGATTCCAGTTAGGTGTTATTACTGGTGAGTCAAGGAGAATACAGAGATGAATTGGATTTAGTTAATTCCATGGCCAGTAGTGAAATCTCAGGTCTTCTGACTATGGGCAAAAGCTCTGTCCATTAAATGCTTCTCAGTTTATTCAAATCTGACACGGTTAGAAAAATGAATAAGGTCAATGAACAATACATTTCCTTTAACAAGCATGTATTATTAGTATCATTAGGTTTTTAAAAAGTGCTTTGAATTATAACATTATGAATTTTAAGCCAATATGGATGTGTGGAAAAGCTTAATACTATTTAAATGGGTTTTTTTTTTGAAAATTAAATATGTGTGAAATCTGGCTTCTGTTTCTCAATGGCCTCCCGCTGTATTTATCCAAAAAATATTGGAAGCAATTTTATTTGCCTTCTTCTTGTGTAATGAGGTGCATTTGCCATACATGTGCTCAAGGGATCAGGAAATAGCACTCAACATCCTGTGAGCGAAACTGCAGTCTGCTTTCCGAGAAGAGACCTGGGTTTTGCCTGATGGAGATTCATCTCTAAAGCCATCAGGATACTAAGATGAAGCACCCACAGGCAGTACCTTTTCCCTTTTCCATCTCTTGAATTTTGTCCTTGCCATTTCCCTTAGTTGAGATGAAAGGCCAGATTGCCATCTGGAACCCCTATGTTAAGGTTAATAAATATTCTTTCTATTTTTACTGCGGCTGTTTAGGAAAAAACTTCCTGGTTGACCAGGATAAATCTCTAAGGGGATCAGTGGTGTCTCCTTATCTGAGTGTGAAGAAAAATGGAGACAACCATCTTTCTGGGTTTGTTAAAGAACAGCTTTTCCCAGGGGCTAGAGGTGCTTTCAGCTCATGGTTGAGTGACTTCTCCGGGGCTTGTGAACAGAGAAACCAAGAGATGTGTCTTATCAGTCTTTGCTGCAGGCTTCCCCGACCTTCCTTGCCAAGGAAGGATAGCATTAGCTAAGGGCAGGAAAGCACCGAGAAAGTATGTGCACAGATTTCTGGATGGCAGCAAAGATGTTTGTGCAAAACAACTGGATGAAGGTGATATTGCCATTTGGAAGGAATCTAGGTTTCTTTCTTTAAAAAATACTGCTTGGACTTACCCTCCAGCAGAATGATCTGACAGTTGTGTTCCATTAGGGTGTGGCTCAGCAATTGTGGAACAGGGCATGAGGTCGCCCAGGATAAAATACTAGGCTGCCAACTCTAGCCCCTTCTTATACAGAGCAACCTCTGGAAAGTGCAACATCCTAGAATTAGTTTCAAGTGAGAAGCTGGCATAACACACTTAGGTCCTAGGGGATTTGATGCATTAAATGTGGCGGTGCTTGATAATTTTTTGACATGTACCAGGCATTCATTAAACTCTTCCTGTTCTAACTGAATGTTGCTCACCCTATGACCCATTTATAGCAGAATATATAGAATTCCTGTGTCTTTCACCTTTATATATAAAACAAAATAATTTACCCAAAAGTCTTTCTTGACTTAGGGCCATACCTCAGTAGACTTTCATGTAGGGCAGAATTTTCTTTTTTTATTTTTTCTTTCACCAACTTTGGCTTCTTTACTGTAATCATTGCCATGTCTGTCAACCTCATTAACACTAAGACATCTACCACAAAACTCGCATTATCACACAACACTTACTGAGTTCATTTTGAAGTATTAGGTTTTGAAGATAAAAACATAAAGAGAATAGTCTTTTAATTCAAGAGACCTGTAGTCCAGGTAAGGAGCTGAGAAACTCCTTTTCACTTCTGTTCTACCAGGACGGGACGTGCCTCCCTTAGCATGGCTAAGAGGCTGACTCCTTCCAGTCCCAAACTCCAGGATCTCAGGCTCTGGCTGCTTCCTTCTGTCTGTTAGGTATTGGCACTGATCTTAGATTGGAGAAAAATGCATGTATTCTGTTAAATTCCAGGCAGGTGGTTTGAGAGATTGGCAAAACAAAAACAAGAAATAAAAAGAGACTTCTCAGAAGGACACTGGCACAATGCTGTGTGTAGGCCTGCTTGTGTTGTGTGTGTGTGTGTGTGTGTGACAGCTGATGCCCTCCAGGTTCACTATTCCCATCCTGGTCCCAGCTTCCTCTCCTCTTCCTTAGAATGGCTGGGTCTGTGTCAAGGTGTCACTCTTCAGACAAATTCCTTTGCCTCACACACAGGCGCACAGCATGGACACCTGGGATTTGTTTTTGCCAAAGAAAGGAGTCGACAGATTTAAAGTTCAGGGATGAAGGAGACAGAGACATAGAGACCAAAACCCCATGAAGCCTGAAAGAAAAGATACTAGACCTTAGTTATCCTTACGCTGCCTTCCCCTATACTTTATATTAAATTCTATGGTAAGTTATTTTTTAAAAAAGCAAATGCAGCCCACACTATTGGGCATAAAGTGATTAAATAATAATATTCTAAGCATCAGTTGCCAGGGGAAGTATTAATTTTGTTACAGATATACTGCATGTATTTTTTTTTAACAAAACAAGGACTTTACTCAAACCCTCTCACTAAGCAAGAATTTAGTCATTCTTTGCACCACATGAATTTAAAAATGTCCACCCATGGTCATGACAGAGAGATGAGTCCTGATCCGTGGGGGAAACTATGAATGAAACTTAAGGCTTATGTTCTTCACCTGAGAAGGACTGAGAGCTGTTTTTCCTATCTTTCTAGCAAATAAGCAAAGACTAAGAACCATGTCTTGTCAGCCAGGAAGGTCCCACACAAGAATGAGAGGTTCCAGGAATGGCTCATTTTGTTGAGCATCTGATTCTTGGTTTCAGCTGAGGTCATGATCTTAGGGTCCTGAAATCGATCCCCAAGTGGGGCTCTGAATTCAGAAGGAAGTCTGATAGAGATTCTCTCTCTCTCTCTATCCATCTCCTCTGCTCCTCTCTCAACACATTGTCTCTCAAATTAAATAAATAAATGTTAAAAGAAGGAGAAGAAGAAGGAGGAGGAGGAGGAGGAGGAGGAGAAGAAGAAGAGGAGGAGGAGGAGAAGGAGAAGGAGAAGAAGAAGAAGAAGAGGAGGAGGAGGAGGTGAGCACTTAAAGGGGTGTGGCTCTCTCCCGTGAAAGAGATTTGAAGCATGGGAGGGATTGGATTCAGGGAGTTTCTCCATTGCTGCCACAAGGTAAGAAATGTGGCTGTCAGGCAATGGTGTCATCAATCCTACAATTGCAAAAAACTAAATTTGGCCAACAACTTGAATGAGCATGGAAGCAGACACCCAATCAATGCAGTCTATGGCAGCCACAGGTAATACAGATTTTCATGTATCACCGTCACACTGTGCCAGGACTTGTGATGTGCAGAGCTGTGAACTAATAAATGGGTGTTGTTTTAAACCTCTAATTTAGAGATAATTTGTTACACAGCAGTAGGAAGTTAATACAGATCCCAAAGTTCATGCTCTTTTTTAAGATTTGATTTAATAATATTATTATTATTGTTATTATTATTTCCAATGTATAAAAGTGTGACTGGTTAAAAATAAATTTCCTAGACATTTTTCTTCCCACAGTAAGTGCATATAAAATGGACTCTATTTAAATCTAATGAACGACCATGATTTTACCAAATAAACTAACCCTCCTCCAGGTGTAGTCCATGCAGTTTCTTATATTCCCGTTAGTGCCAACTCTGAGTAGATACTCCAGGTTTTATGTCCAGCCTCACACATGCTTTCATGTTTCTAATATTTTTGAAGTTAAGGCTTTTATTTTCACAAAATTATATCTGGGAAATGTGTACATGCGTGTGCATGTGTGTGTGGTGGAAGAAGGGGTTGAACCTCAGTTTGTAGATGATTTTTAATTTCACAAAATTAAGTACCGCAATAGAAAAAATCTTAAATGTATTTTTTTAACTTTGTCTTTTTAGCATATTTTTAGTGATCCAGTTGTGAGGTTTTCAGAAGGAACATATAAGTTAATGGCTATTTTGATCCAAGAACAATTCAGAGATGTAAGAAGGACTATCTGAATCAAGGCTTACAATATTATAGTAGAAGTATAACTTCTAAGTGTAAATTGGACCAAATATTTTCTTTTTTTGAAATAAGTAAAAGCCAGAAAGGTGCACAACACTGGCTCATGTGGTTTCAGAGTGTTGTGGCAGGACCTGGTATCTCCTGGTGTTTGCATGTCCCACAGCCAGATGGGTATGTGACTCTCCAAACTGGCCTAAGCATTTATAGCTTGTGTTTCATCTCTGGTCTTCCTTATCCTGAAAACCACTCATTTGCAGTAATAAAAGAAAAAAAGGGAAAGCTGACTTCTCTTAGGAATGATTTAGATGGAGTAGCAAAAAATATTACTTATTAAATTCTGATTGTTGAGTATAGATCTTTTTAATATTTCATATGAAAAATTGGCAAGTGGATGTAAAGTACTTCTGCTGTATATGAAAATATGAAAAACAGATTGTTTCAGTTGCAAGCTGAACTAGCTGCTTTTTTCATGGAATGCCACTTTTTTTCTTGAAAGAACAACTGACAGGCTATAGTTATTCAGATTTGAGTATTTGGCAGATATTTTCTTGAAAATTAATGAAATCAGACTGTCAGTTCAAAGGAAATAATTATCACTCTTGGTTGCTAATTATAAAATTAAAGCTTTCAAGCAAGAATTAGAATTTTGGAAAATTTGTATCTGCCACTTTTAGTGTGACTCTTTTCTAATATTAAAAAGGTACTGATGGGATTAATAGTGATTTATGAATGTGATTTTTTTAAATATTGATGGCAAAAATTTGTCAACATGTGGAAGATCTGCTTAACTCAGTGAACCAGTAGAGTTTCCACAAATAGAGGATCCATTCAAAGTGAAAGTTAGATTCATAGATACTAACATCATGGAGTATGAAATTTCATTGTTATCATTTCTGATTCTACATCTTAACCAACGTTTCGGAAAGCACCACTTGTCAATTTTTGGTAATGTAGCAAAGAAAAAAAATATTCGTAAGTATCTGAAAAGATCATTAAAATATTCTTTCTCTTTCCAAAAGCATATTTTTACAAGGCTGGGTTTTTTTTGCCCTATACTTTAACCAAGACACATTGAATGTTGAAGATAGGAGACTCTAGCAGCCTTTTATTACTCCAGATATTAAAACACTTTACTAAAAATATTTTAATTGTCACTTCTCTCATAATTTTTGTTTTGTAATATGTGACAAATTCTTCTTTTATGTATATATTTTTAAGTAATCTTTACTTCCAACTTGAATTCATGACCCCAAGGTCAAGAGTCTCATGTTCTACTGAGTCAAACAGGCATACTTTTTTTTAATGTGACAAATTTTTATCAGATTGTTATTTATGTTATTATATAATATGCTTATTGTTTCTGTTTTCTTTTTTGTCTTTATCTAGAAAGAGAGTGTCCACAGGGCAGAGGGAGAGAGAGAAAGAGAGAATCTTACGCAGGTTCCATGCCCAGTGGGAGCCCAATGTGGGGCTCAATCTAATGACCCTGAGATCATGACCCGAGCTGAAATCAAGAGTCAGCGATTAGCTAACCAAGTCCCCCGACTCTCCTCAGGCTTATTGGTATTTTTAAATGAACTAATAAATATTTTAAAATTCTGTTTTCATTTTGAAAACTGTAAATGTTTATGGATACAACCCAGAAGCAAAAGCTATTTGCAATGCTTAATAATTTTAAAGAATATAAAGGGAAATTTAGATTAAAAGTTTGTGAACCACTTCTATAGGGTTTAAAAAATAAGATAAAACCACATACAGAAAAATCCATGTTATATATAAGATATATAATTTACCATAATGTAATATATAATTTACATAAGATACATACTTTACCAAATGCTGTTATACAAATTTCTTCCATATAGCCTCATGTGGTCAAAATCCCTGCCTCCCAATCACAAACCCTCTCTCCTATAGTTTATTGATTTATTCTTCAATTTTGAAACTCATTTATACTTCTATATAACTTACTATATGCCAGATACTGCTCTAAGTGCTTGAATTTATTTAATTCTTATGTTAGCCCGGTGAGGCATTATTATCATTGCAATACACTATTGAGAAAAATGGCACAGAGAACTTAAATCACTTGCCCAAGGTCAAGTGATGAGTCAGTATTTAAACGCAATCTGACTGTAACATCTCACTAGATGCTAACTTTTAGCTGTCATATTGTCTCTCCCTAAAAATTTAGAGTCTTGGCTTATGGTTTAGGTATCACTCATGTGATATGATTTTGTGCAGCCAATCAAGAACAGGCTTGAGGATATAACTACTGATGGTGGAGGTGAGGGGTCTTAGCTGTTCTAGTTCATCCTGACCTGAGACCATATCTCTTTGTGTTGGGAGGGACTCCCCCAGATTTCTCATCCTACCTGGCCTTAGGTTTTGACTTCTGACCTCCATCCCCTATGGAATCATCAAAATCAGAGGTCTCAGAGATTGGCAAATGTCCTCAGGACAAAAGTGGCTTTAGTATTCTGTTTACCTCTTTGGGTTTCTGTTCTCCTTTACTATCTTGCTAACTCCTCAGTACCTTTTAGAAATATTTTTAAAATGCTTTCAGATATTTTAAATGTTTTCAGTGGGCAGTTTGGTGTGGTTACTTAGGTTGCCATATAGCATATTAATATAGTACTTCATATTGTATTAAATTGAACCTCTGTAAACATAATATATTGGTCTTTGAGATCACTCATAATATTCAATATTTTCATGGGCTTTAAAAACAGCACCTCAACTTGTAAGTTATTTAGGGTGTTTATTCATTTATTTATCCCCTGCATCACTGCTAAAGGAGTTTTATTTTTTTATTTCTTTTCCTTTGGTTTTATTTTATTAAAATATAAAGTATTGTTTGTTTCAGGGCACAGGTCTGTGATTCATCAGTCATACACAATTCACAGCACTCACCATAGCACATACCCTCCTCAATGTCCATCATCCTGCCACCACATCCCTCCCACCTCTCTCCACTCCACAACCCTCAGTTTGTTTCCTGAGGTTAAGAGTCTCTTATGGTTTGTCTTTCCCTCTGGTTTCACTTTGTTTCATTGTTCACTCCCTTCCCTTATGATCCTCTGGTTTCTCAAATTTTTTGCATCACTGAGATCACATGATAATTGTCTTTCTCTGATTTGTTTTGCTTAGCATAATACCTTCTAGTTCCATCCATGTTGTTGCAAATGGCAAAATTTCAGGTTTTTTGACATATATATATATATATATACACATATATATATATATATTTGCATCTTTTTTTATCCATTCATCTGTTGATGGACATCTAGGCTCTTTTAATAGTTTAGCTATTGTGGACATTGCTGCTATAAACATTTGGTGCACGTGCCCCTTTGGAGAACCACATTTGTATCTTTTGGGGTAAATACCCAGTAGGGCAATTCCTGGGTCATAGGATAGATCTATTTTCAACTTTTGAGGAGCCTCCATACTGTTCTCCAGAGTAGTTGCACCAGCTTGCATTCCCACCAACAGTGTAGGAGGGTTCCCCTTTCTCTTCATCCTCACCAACACCTGTTGTTTATTCACTTGTTAAATTTAGCCATTCTGACTGGTGTGAGGTGGTATCTCATTGCAGTTTTGATTTGTATTTCTCTGATGCTGAGCGATGTTGAGCAATTTTTCATGTGTCTGTTGGCCATTCCGATGTCTTCTTTGCAGAAATGTCTGTTCATGTCTTCTGCCTGTTTCTTGATTGGATTATTTGTTCTTTGGGTGTTGAGTTTGATAAGTTCTTTATAGATTTTGGATACTAGCCCTTTATCTGATATGTCATTTGCAAATATCTTCTCCAATTCTGTCAGTTGTCTTTTGGTTTTGTTGACTGTTTCCTTTGCTGTGCAAAAGCTTTTTATCTTGATGAAGTCCCAATAGTTCATTTGGCCTTGCTTCCTTTGCCTTTGGTGATGTTTCCAGGAAGAAGTTGCTGCAGCTGAGGCTAAAGAGGTTGCTGCCTGTGTTCTCCTCTAAAAGAGTTTAGAGTTTTATTTTTTTTAAAAATATTTTATTTATTTATTTGACAGAGAGAGATCACAAGCAGGCAGAGAGGCAGGCAGAGAGAGAGAGAGAGGAGGAAGCAGGCTCCCTGCCAAGCAGAGAGCCCGATGTGGGACTCGATCTCAGGACCCTGAGATTATGTCCTGAGCCGAAGGCAGAGACTTAACCCACTGAGCCACCCAGGCGCCCCGAGTTTAGAGTTTTAAACATCATGTTTTAAGAATGCCCTTCACAACTTCCTCAAACCTTTCCTCTGTGTCCATCAGTTCATGTCTACAGTTGTACTACTTTGCCCTTCCCCACCATGAACTCATCTACAGTATTGTTCCCATTTCATTGGGCCAGTTAAACCTCATCGGATTTTTCATTATTTGGTGTTTTCACTACCTTGAAGAGTTTAATGTCATCTTCAATCTTTGACAAGACTCCAACTCCTCCATGACACCTATTCATTACATATACAAGAAAGAGTCCTGATCTTTTCTATGGTTGAAAAACTCTTCTTCCATTTTAGAGCACATTTATCCCTACCCTAAGTATTTTTCTGCTCTCGATTAATCAAACTCTTTTCCAGTCACCAGGCAAAATAGAAATAGTGACTGTGGGACTCAGTTTGCATGATTGATTTTGAGTAATCTCTTGAAGATTTTGGATATTTGGTATATTGACTGAGTTCCCTTTTACCTATGATGTTTTTATTCTCACAGAACTCTCTGATATGTTTGTTAGGAAACTGTGTTCCTTCTCCCTCCATACATAAAGTTTTGGGAAAAATTCAGTGATCCTATAATTTGTTACAGATTCCTCTAAAATAAAAAATAATAACTTAGTGCTTGTACTGCAGAATGATCTCCAAAGTATATATCAATGAAGTAGTTTAGACTGAGGCATGTTGCCTGAAATCCCAAAATGTGTTGCCATGACAATCTCACAGTCATTAGAGACCAGTGTTCTTTATTATAGTTCTCTTCTGTCCACATCTAAATAGCATCAATAAGATTGGGTTACCTGCACAGCTTTTCTATGAAGAAGCTAGTTTAATCAACTTTTTTTTTGTTGTTGTTTTCTGCACCCATCCAGCAGAAGCAGGCAGAGCTCAAGAATCACAGTTATTCAGTGACCCTTTGAATAAGGCTACCATCAAATCATTTTTTTTAATGACACAAGTGCTGGTCACCTCCCCAGAGTCAGAGCCTCAGATAAAAAGCCTTTGGAAACCTGCCCTCCTCTGGACGAGGTCAGGGCTGAGACAGTACCCTCAGACAATTTGGGTGAACAGTGAGTTCAGTTTTTATTCCCTTCCCATAAGCACATGTCTGCAGTTACAAGTGTTAAATGACCCTTTAAACAAAGATATTTTGCACTATAGGTTTTCATCTAGGTCTGGGTCTCAAGAAAGCCAGCATCAATATCTGAGAGCAGAAGTTGCTAATTTGTAAGCCCAGAGTGTTAGAAAAATCTGCTGAGGAGAACAGGTAGTCCACTAACCAGTATTTTTCCAAGCATCTTATTTCTCTCAAAGGAAAAGATAAAGGAATTTTATCTTCTTCTGCTAAAGTGGTAAGTGAAAAAAATAAAGGCTTGCTCTGTGTTTGCTTAACTATATGCAGAGTATAAGAAAACATACACCTCTTAACGAATCAATGAAACATAATAAAGCATCTATCCTCTCAAGAAATCTGGACAAGTTATGGAAATAAAATGGAAAAAACCCTGTGATAGTTAATTTCATGTGTCAACTTGACTGGGCAATGGGGTTCCTAGACATCTGGTCATTCATTATTCTCTGTGTGTCTGTAAGGTTGTTTCTGGATGTTGTTAAGATTGGACTTAGTAGATTAAGTAAAGCAGATTGCTCCTCTCAATATGGATGGGTCTCACCCAGGCAGTTGAGGACCAGAATAGAACAAAAAGGCTGACCCTCCGGCAAATAAGGGGAAAGTCCTCCTGCCTGAAAAACTTGAGTTGGGACATCTGTTCTTTCCTGCTTTTGGACTTGAACTGAAACCTTGGTTTTTCCTGGCTCTTGAGCCTGTGAGCATTTGGAATGAAACTACATCATTTGCTCTTTTAGGTCTCCATCTTGCTGACTGCAGATCTGGGCTTGTCAGCCTCTATAACTATAGGAGCCAATTTCTCATAATAAGTAAGTAAGTAAGGAAATAAGTCAAATAAGTAACTAAGTAAGTTAAATAAGTAAATTAAATAAATAACTATAACTAAGTAAATAAATAAATATACAAACATCCAATTGGTTCAGTTTCTCTGGAAAACCCTGACTAATACAGATTTGGGTACTGAAAAATGGGTTGCTGCTTCACCAAACGCAGAAGTGGTTTTGTGACTAGGTCATGGGTGGAGGCTTGGAAGAGTGTTGTGGATGCCTTCTAGAAGCAGAGACTGATCTGAAGGGATAGCTGATTGAAATACTGACATTAAAGATGGCTCTACTAAGGGCTTAGAAAGAAAAATGGGAAAGCTGGAGAGAGAACTTCCATCCTCTTAGAGAATACATAAATAATTGTGAGTGGGATGTTGATAGAAATATGGATATTAAAGACCATTCTGGCAAAATTTTAGATGGAAATGAGGAAGTTGTTATTTGAAACTAGAGAAAAGATGGTCCTCATTGTAAAATGGCAAGGATACACTGAACTGTATTATAACCTTTAGTGGGAGGCAGAACTTGGATGAAATTGGATATTTAGCTGAGGAAATTTTTAAGCAAAAATTTTTTTTAAAAATATTTTATTTATTTATTTGACAGAGAGAGAGCACAAGTAGGCAGAGCGGCAGGCAGAGGGAGAAGGAGAAGCAGGCTCTCCAGTGAGTAGGGAGCCCAATGTGGAGCTTGATCCCAGGACCCTGGGATCATGACCTTAGCCAAAGGCAGAGGCTCAACCCACTGAGCCACCCAGGTGCCCCTTCAGGCAAATTGTTGAAGAAGTAACTTGGCTTCTCCTGACTGCTTATAGTAAAATGAAAGAGGAGAAAGATGACTTGAAGAAGGAATTTTAAAGCAAAAGGAACCAGAACTTAAATATTTGGAAAATTCTTAGCCTGTCCATATTGCAGTTAAAGGAGAAAGTGTGTTCTAAAGAGAACACCAAGAGTGTGACCACACTATCACTCAATAAAGATTGCTGGGATCACACAAGCAGAAACATTGCCAGTTTGAACTGAAGGGGATGGAGATAGGACAAAATGAAGGAAGTCTGCTGGACTTCTCAGATTCTACAAGACAGGACCATAGAACTATTTGACTACAGATTGATGTTATTTTTCAGGAAAAAACAAAAGAATCCAAAAGTAATTCAGAGAGCATGAAGGTTGACATTCCTACCACAGTTATAGGGAGAAAGGCTATTTACTCCTCCATTTCCGAGGGTAGGGCCCCTGTAGAGAATGGAGAGGGCCCTCAAAGAGAGCTGAGGGGTATGGCCACCCTGCAGAGCCTTGACAGTGATTCTGTCACCACATTAGCCCTGAAAGGTGGGACATTGAAGCAAAAGCAATTATTCTCTAGACTGAAGGTCTAATGAAGTTGCCTTGCTATATTTTGGTTTTGATTGGGACCTGTCACTCTTTTCTTCCTGATGATCCTCCTTTTTGGAATGGGAATATCTATACAATGCTTCAAAGGTTTATAGCAGGAAAAATAAATTGCCTCAGGATGAATCATATCTCAAGTCTTGCCTATACCTGATTTAGATAATATTAAGTTGAGACTTTAGATTTAGACTTTAAAGTTGGTGTCGAATGGGTTAAGACTTTGGGGATTCTTGAAGTGGAATGATTGTATTTTTATGTGAGAAGGATGTGAATTATGGGTGCCAAGGGAAGAATTTTATGGACTCAATGTTTGTGTCCCCACAAAATTTATATGTTGAAAACTTAATCCTCCATATAACTATATTTGGAGATAGGTGAAGAGGTGATAAAGGTTAAAGGAGGTCATAAGGGTGGTGCCTTTGTAAGAAAAGAAAGAGACACCAGAGCCTTCTTTCTTTCTGCAATGTGAGGACATGGCAAGAAAGTGCAATTCACAAGACAGAAAAAGAGTTTTCCCAGAAACTGATTCTGCTGGTACATTGATCTTGTCTAGTTTCCAAAACTGTGAGAAATAAACGTTTGTTGTTTGAGCCACCCATTCTGTGGCATTTTGTGATAGCAGCTGAAATAGATTAAGACAGTACCCATTTTAATTAATTAATTAACTAATTAATATTTTTTATTATGTTTGGTTAGCCAACATATAGTCATTAGCTTGTGATGTAGTGTTCAACAATTCATTAGCTGTGTATAACACCCAGTGCTCATCACTTTCTTTACAGAAGCTCTAACTAACCTAGAGGTAGCAGATCAAAGCAAATGATCACTGCCTCACTGCAGGATCACTATAAAGACCACATTTACTTTTCAACTTGGATAATGCCAATGATAAGACAGTCTATACATGGGCAGTATTCTAGTGTAACTCTTCAGCACAAGTCTTACTTCAGAATGTGTGGCAAACAAAACTTAGCTCCTTCAAGATGAGCTGTCCTTTTGCTTGCTGTGAGGGAAAACAATGCAAGAGACCTTCAAGTTCTCTTTACAGATTGTTTATATCATAACAGTAGCTTAAGTTATTAAAGTAAAGCTTTTAGGGTTACACAAGGACAGTTCGAAGACAAAGTGGTCAGGTGAAAGCAAAACTGAGAAGCAAGTCTAAGGGCTGCTCACTTCCTGTCCATATTTAGAAGGTGTCCACACTGAATAACATAAACAAGTTACTCTGTACAAATGTCCTCTGAAAATCCCTAAACTGTTAATTTGAAATAATGGCCTCTGTATGACTTTTAGTTTTAAAGCCTAGAATGTGCTGAGATTTTAGGAGACAGAGGGAAACCATGATCAAAAGGCTAGAAAATAAAGAAGAGATAACAGTTAGAGAAATTAGAAATTAAGGAAATTTGTGTGAAAGTAAAATGTCTTTATGCAAAGGCCTATTTCTGGCAAGGTGCTGAACCATCAGTTCCTTATTCTACCTGAATAAAGAAAATGGAGTTGTTGAAGTTAAAGAGAGTTAGATTAGAAGCAAGAGGAATTTATCTCACTAGAAGTAGCATTGTCTACTCACAAGATGAAGGTATGATCACTTGACTCTCCAAAAAGAGCTTTTTTAGGTCTTAGGGCTTACCATGGACTCAGCACAGATCACCTAACCTGGTGAGCCAGAGTGGCCATGAAGATCTAGAGTAGCCAAAGTGGCCATTGACCAAATGTAGAAATAATAGTCTCTGTCACTCCTAAATGGAGAGTTACAACTATTTCCTCACCAATCTCCCAGGTACCATTTTGTTTTAATTTTTAAAAAATGTCATGTAGTCCCAATGGCTCATTTTTGCCCTTTCTTCCCTTGCCTTTAGTGATATTTCTAGGAAGAAGTTGCTGCGGCTGAGGTCGAAGAGGTTGCTGCCTGTGTTCTCCTCAAGGATTTTGATGGATTCCTGTCTCACATTGAGGTCTTTCATCCACTTTGAGTCTATTTTTGTGCATGGTGTAAGGAAATTGTCCAGTTTCATTCTTCTGCATGTCCAATTTTCCCAACACCATTTGTTGAAGAGGCTGTCTTTTTTCCATTGGACATTCTTTCCTGCTTTGTA
>ML106828.1:14497-55640 GCA_003697995.1 Taxidea taxus jeffersonii
CCTGTCTCACATTGAGGTCTTTCATCCACTTTGAGTCTATTTTTGTGCATGGTGTAAGGAAATTGTCCAGTTTCATTCTTCTGCATGTCCAATTTTCCCAACACCATTTGTTGAAGAGGCTGTCTTTTTTCCATTGGACATTCTTTCCTGCTTTGTTGAATATTAGTTGACCATAGAGTTGAGGGTCTATTTCTGGGCTCTTTATTCTGTTCTATTGATCTATGTGTCTTGATGATTACAGCTTTTTAATAGAGCTTGAAGTCTGGAATTGTGATACCACCAACTTTGGCTTTCTTTTTCAATATTCCTCTTGCTGTTTGGGGTCTTTTCTGGTTTTAGGATTATTTGTTCCATTTCTTTGCAGAAAAATGATGGTATTTTGATAGGGATTGTGTTAAATGTGTAGATTGCTTTAGGTAGCATAGACATTATCACAATACCAAATAAAGGGCTAGTATCCAAAATCTATAAGGAACTTATCAAACTCAACACCCAAAGAGCAAATAATCCAATCAAGAAGCAGGCAGAAGATATGAACAGACATTTCTGCAAAGAAGATATCCAGATGGCCAACAGACACATGAAAAATTGCTCAACATCACTCAGCATCAGGGAAATACAAAGCAAAACCACAATGAGATACCATCTCACACCAGTCAGAATGACTTAAATTAACAAGTCAGGAAATGACATGTTGGTGAGGATGTGGAGGAAGGAGAACCCTCCTACACTATTGGTGGGAATACAAGCTGGTGCAGCTACTCTGGAGAACAGTATGGAGGTTACTCAAAAAGTTGAAAATAGAGCTACCCTATGACCCAACAATTGCACTATTGGGTATTTACTTTAAAGATATAAATGTAGTGATCTGAAGAGGCACATGCACCCCAGTGTTTATAGCAGCAATGTCCATGGTAGCCAAACTGTGGAAAGAACCTATATGTCCATCAATAGATGAATGGATAAAGAAGATGTGGTATATATATATACAATGGAATACTATGCAGCTGTCAAAAGAAACAAAATCTTGCCATTGGCAACGATGTGGATGGAATGATAGGGTATCATGCTGAGCAAAATAAGTCAATCAGAGAAAGACAATTATCATATGATCTCTCTGATATGAGGAATTTAAGAGGCAGGGTGGGAATGTGGGGGGCAGGAAAAGAAAAAATGAAACAAGATGGGATCAGGAGGCAGACAAACCATAAGAAACTCATGAAACAAACTGAGGATTGCTGGGTGTTGGGGGTAGGGGTAGGGTGGCAGGGTTATGGACATTGGGGAGGGTATGTGCTATGGTGAGTGCTGTGAAATGTGTAACCCTGATGATTCACAGACCTGTACCCCTGGGGCAAATAATACGTTATATGTTAATAAATTTTTTTAAATGTCATGTAGGCCTGACTACTTTATTTTAATTTTTCAATTAATGAATACATAGACTGAGTCCAATTCAGTGTTAAAAAATGCAGAGTGGTTAATAAATCTATGTGAGGATACCTCACAGAGAGATGTCTGAACTAGGTCTGGAATATATGACCTCTTCAATTTCTACCAATCTCCTGATTCTATAGCTTTTTGTTGGTTTACAACACAAATAATGGACAATATTTCTCTGTAGGGAGTAAATTAGTGAGATATTACACTCTACATAGGGAGTATTAAGGAATGTTCTAGTCACAGCTCTATTGTCATAAGCAAATAGCACAGACTTCATTTAAAGAAGAAAATGAAAGAAAATATGGATTTTGAAGTTAAAATATTCAAGACTAGACTATTCATTTAAAAGAAAGTTTTAAAATTAGTCAGTTTACCTGTATGTCATGGCAGCTTTGTAATGTGTCAACTTGGCTAGACTGACCTACATTTCCTAGGATTTCCCTTCTTGCAGTTTCCAAATGACAAGCCACAAGGGATATTCTCAGGAGATTTAGTGAGCAGAAAGGAGGTAGCAGCCATTTTGCATCTTAGACTCAATGATGTGCTGACTCACACTGTTGCCTTAAAGCTGCATGTATCTGCATCTGCTTTACTTTCCCTGAATTCTTCACCTTCTCTGACTCCTGGGCCAGAGATGTGTTTACTTCCATGAGGAAGGGTCCTGACTTTTTCTGGATCCCCACACCACCAATATCAGAGGCAATATGAACTAATGAGTTTCAGTCCAACTTTGTGCCCTTCATGTCTAGCTCTGTGTGTATGAGCTCCAGTTTGTTCTTACTCTCCTCCACTTTATAACTATCTTCTCTTCTTTACTGCCTGTCCTCTGGACTTCAAACAGCAGCGTCAGATGTGAAGAAAATACCCTGCAAATACTTGTTACCCAGTTCCCACAACTGTAAAATTTAAGACATTAAAATGAAAACATTCTCACATGTATAAATCTTCTAATGGTTATGCTTTTCTAGTTGAACCCTGTCATACATGATAAAACTCTTCCAAGAAGTTTAGATACCAGGTGGACATTTAATGAAATGAATAAGTGACTTCACTAAGATTAGAAATGTGCAGTCAGTAGAATCCCAAACATTTCTGTGATCAAATTGCTTCCTTAAACTTCACTGGAGCCAAACCAAAAAAGATGAGCTGATAGAGAAAACTATTTATCTATACTCAAGGTCTTCTCATACTAGCTTTTAAATATTGATAGAGAAATACTCCTATCTCATACATAAGGAAAACAGAAGTTAAAAAGCTTAAATAAACCTGGACCCCTGGCTGTATTAGAAGGCAACTCAAGGGGAGCACCTGGGTGGCTCAGCGGGTTAAGCCTCTGCCTTCGGCTCAGGTCAAGATCTCAGGGTCCTGCAATCGAGCCCCATATTGGGCTCTCTGCTCAATAGGGAGCCTGCTTCCCCCTCTCTCTCTGCCTGCCTCTCTGCCTACTAGTGATCTCTGTCTGTCAAATAAATAAAAGATTTTCTTTTAAAAAAGAGGGCAACTCAAGGTTAAGATTTTATAACACCCATATGCTTCCAGTTAGACTTGGATGAATGGAGAAAAGCTGTGATGGTTATCAGACTGACTTCCTGAACTCAGATGGAAGGAAGTCACATACATGGTATATGCTAGATACTTGCTGATTTCAATCTCTACTCTAGGGAACAGTGACTTCCCACAGAATGTAACAGGAAGACAAGCAGAATAATGTCACATGTATACACACACACACACATATATATATATGTAATAATAGCTAACATTTCTAGAACACTTTGGTTGTATTAACTCAATTCCTCATCAATATAACCTATGACCAGGTAATATTATTGTATCTATTTTTCAGAGGAAAGCAAGGCACAGTGGGATTCAGTGGCTTGACAGGGTCACACAGAGGTATATCACAGAGCTGGAGCATGATAACCAATGCCTGAGGGCTCCTGTGCTTATGGGTTTTGCTGTGCTATCTTGCTTGGAAATATATAATATACTTGGCTGTGTAGGTGTGTGAAACTGTATTTTACAGTTATTAGTAATTTGGCTACAAATTGTTTTTCAACTCCATCTTTTTCTTCTCTCTTACATGTTCCTTACAATCCAGAAAACTTAACTATTTCCATAGTTTAGTATATTCTTACTGTATCACAGTAAATAGAAACCTAAAGTAATTCAGATAATCAGGCTAAGGCCAAGCTACCTCCCTAAATTCATAAACTCACCTAATCCTTTTTTCTCTTTGCATCCTTATTAATGCTATCCTACTTCCTGGGATGACTCCCTCTTTCCCACCCTCACCCACTCTGTGCTGTCACCATTTTTGGAGATTTTATCCATTTTTTAATAATTTTGTTTGAATAGCATCCCCTTCGTGATACCTTCTCTGAGATGCCTATCCAGAGGCAATCTCCCCTTCCTCAGAATTTAGACAGCCCCGTGTTTTATGTGTCATGACATTGTGCAGTGATTTGTGTACTTGTTTTATTTTCATGTTAACAGGTTGAATATCACAAATTTTAGCCATAGTTGAAGATCTATTTATCTTGGCATGTTAGTATTGCACTCTTTCTGTCTGTGATTGCTCATTGCCTCTGCTCTCACGTGACAAAGATAAATCAAAAGTGTCATAGAGTGCTCTATATATGAAACCTTCCCTCACTGAGCTCCTGTGGATAGACGTGGCCATTGGAGACCAGTTAATTTTTCTTTGTATCATTGACAGAGCTTTCTTGCCTTTTCTTTGAAAATGCTTTAGACCGTCTCAGATAATAATATCTATTGTTGTTCACCAGTTTTACTAATACCTCTACTATACTATTTATCACATTCATATAGCTCCCTGACTACATCTCCATCATCCCAATAAAGAGTGACTTCCTTGAGACTAAGAACATATTTCATTCATCTTTACATGTTTCATGATTCCTGGAACCGTAGATTGCATGTAAGAGATGCTCACTATTGGCCTTTTTGTCTTAAAATCTACTGTCTGTAGGTATAATTTACATAAAATAACATACATGAATTTTAAGCAGTTTGATAAATTTTGACAAATGTATATATTCATCCCCAGTCAACATTTTCATCTACCTACTGGCTTACCAAGGCAGATGGGATATGGTGAAAAAGCTAGGTGGAGAGGAGAAATTTGTCATTGACATTGTTTAGAATCAGCAGAATGAAGTAATAAAAATAAATCCAACTTTACTTTTTGGTCAGTTTTATTCTTGTTTTAAAATTTCTACAAAAAATAAAATAAAATTTATACAGAAAATATACCCCATTAATTGCCTGTAACCAAGGTAGATCACACCTGTCCTTGGAACACCACTGTCATGACTCTTGCTTCTTGGCAGGTCATATTTCCACCCTGGCTCCAAGAAGCCACCTACCTCCTTCCTGCAATAATAGATTATTATTTTTGTTGTTGTTGTTCTACAACTGCATGTGAATGAAATCATACAGGATATACTCTTCAGTATCTCGCTTCTTTTATTCAGCTTAATGTTTTTGAGATTCATCCATATTCTGGTGTGTAGTAGTTCCTTTTCATTGCTGAGTAATATTTCATTGTATAAATACATCACAAATTTCCAAGCATTCTTTTGTTGATGTACTTGGATTGTTTTCAGTTATGGCTATTAAAAATAAACTGTCTACAAACATTCTTGTACAAGTCTTTTTTTTGTAGATTTTTATTGGTAAGTGTGCATTTAACTTACTGCCAGTTTTCTTAATTGGTTTATAATTATTTTACTCCCACAAGGAATGTATGAGAATTCCAATTGTTCTACATTCGCATCAACACTTGGTACTCATGCTTTTAAAATTTTAGGCACTCTAGTGCAACTACAGTGATATCTCATTGTGGTTTGAATTTAGTTGTCTGATGATTAATGATGTAGATTATTTTTTCACTTGTTTAATGACCATCCATTTATCTTTTTTAGTGAGGTGTCTATTCAACCATGTTGCTAAATTTTTAAAATTGGGCTGTGTTTCCTCTTATTATTGAATTTTAAGAGTTCTTCATATGTATACTCAGGATATAGATATTTTGTATTTGCATATTTATTATAAACATTCTATCCTAGTTTGTGATTTACTTGTACATTTTTTAAATGATATTTTCTAATGAGCAGTTTTCAATCTGATGAATTCAAATGTTCTAATTTTTTGCTTTAAGTTAACTGCTTTTTGTGTCTTATCTAAAAAAATGTTTGCCTAACCAATGTTGAAAAGACATTTGCCTTTGTTTTCTTCTGGTTTTATAGTTTTACTATTCATGTTTAAGTCCTTGACATATTTAGCAAAAATATTCATGTAATGTACACTATGAAATAAAAGTAAAGGTTAATTTTTGTTTCCTAAATTTCTGCACTATTTATTGAAAATATAATCTTTTTCTCCATTGAATTGCTCTGGCATTTTTGTAAAAAAAAAAATCAATTGTTATTTGTGTGGAGCTATTCTTTGACTTCCCTTGAGCTATATGAAAATTCTTATGACAAGAATATAATATCTTGACTAGTGTAGCTTTTTAGTAAGTCTTAAAATCTTTTGATGTACACTCTCTAATCTAGATCTTTCTTTTCAAAATTGTTTTATATATTCAAGGTCCTTTGCAATTCCATACAAACTCTCAAATTAACTTGATAATTTATTTAAAAATCCTCATTTTTTAAAAGATTTTATTTATTTATTTGACAGACAAAGATCACAAGTAGGCAGAGAGGCAGGCAGAGAAAGAGGTGGAAGCAGGCTCCTGATCAGGGAGCCTGATGCGGGACTCGATCCCAGGACCCTGAGATCATGACCTGGGCCGAAGGCAGAGGCTTAACCCACTGAGCCACCCAGGCACCCCCTCATTGGTTTTTGATTGAGATTGTGTTGAATCTATAGAACAGTTTAGGGAGAATTGACATCTTAACAGTATTGAGTCATTGATGCAAGAACGTACCTCTCCATTTATTTAGGTCTTTGATGTCTATAATCAGTGTTGGCAATTACCAGCATACAATTCTAACACATAATTTTTAACCTATATATGTATGCATTTCATGTTTTTTGGTGCTATTATAGATGATATTTTTAATTTTTAATTTCCATGTATTTTTTGGTAGTACATAGAAATACATTTGATTTGTGGATATTGATCTTATAACCTATGACTGCTAAGTCATTTATTAGGTTTAGGAAATTTTTGTAGATTATTTGGAATTTTTTATGCAGAAAATTTCTCCTTTTGTGGTATATAGAGACATTTTATTTACAATCTGTATGTATTTTATTTCTAGTTTTTGACTTATTATACTGGTTGTAACCCCCAAAATGATATTAAATAGAGGCATAACAATAGGCTATTGTCTTATTTCTGATTTGGGGGTAAAAAAGTCATTTTTTCATCACTGAGTATTATGGTAGCTGTAATGTTTTCCATAGATGTCATTTTTTTCAAGTTGAGGAAATTTCCTTTCATTCTTAGTTTGGTGAGATTTTTTTTTTTTATCAGGAATATTCAGTTTTGCAAATGCATTTTCTGCTTTTTTGTATTTTCAGTGTGTTGATATGATTTTTGGTTTTTGAATGTTGTATGTTAATTTTTGAATGAACCAGCCTAATATGCCCACTTCATCATGATATATTTTTAAAATGTGTTTTTGGCCTTGATTGACTAGTATCTTATGGAGGATTTGTACGTCTGTGTTTACTAGGACATTAGCCTGTAATATATTTTTCTTGTAATGTCTTGGTCTAGTTGTGGTATGTGGGCAGTTAAAATAAAATGAGTTGGGAAGCTTCTCTGTTCTTCTATTTTCTGGAAGAGTTTGAATAGAATTGACCTTAAAAATTATATTGGAATTCTTTGATGAATTTTTGTGGTTTCTGGCATCTCTCTCTCTTCCATTCTGTCTCAAGAAAATGAGTGCTTGCAACTATCTTTCCTCAGGGTTCTTATCTTTCCTTAGATTTTAGGTTAGTTGGTAACTCTGTGAACTCAACTCTATGATGACTTAAAGAAAAGTTGTGATTTTGTAAATTATCTGGATTTTTATTTTTATAGGAGAAAGCACTCTTCACTTTCTAGCTTTCTATCTCTGTTATCTAGCTGCTTACAGCAAAAAGGAAAGTCTGAGAGCAGTTATTCCACTGTGACTGGAAGCACACCTCAGTAATCTTGTTATTAAACTAATTATAAATAGATGCCAATAGTCAAATAAGGTTGACTATGGGTGGATTTGCATAAAACTGCTTTGACTAAAGCTTTATATTTATAAGTGAAAAAACCCCACATTTCAGTGTATATGGGTTAGTTTTTATTTCCTGGATTCTCAGTAGGATTATGACAATTTTTATGTTTTTACAACATTCTCCTGGATATATATCATCAAAAGACCTTGATATGTGGCTTTTCAAGGCACATTTGTGAATTTTTGCAGATATTTCAACCATATCAATGAGTTCCATTTCATGTCCAGATCAACTATACATACACATAATGAGAATTTGCTGGTTTATATTTTTCTCTCAGTCCATGCTTCCCAGGGGACTGACAAAAAATGAAATAAATCTTATCAGCAGTTTTACAACTCTTAAAGCAAAAACCATTACATTTTTGAAGAGCATAGAAAGTGTTATTATAGTGGTCAAGGGATCAGAAGAAATAAAGACACCCCAAGAACTTCACATATCCCAGGACACAAATGTTCTGGATGCACAGCATTTCTAGGCACTGTTTTCGTCTAATTCTTAGATGCCAGAGGGGAGTTCCCTAGCAATATAACCAAATTTATTATTTGCAAGATTAGGCTCTGAAAGCAAGTCATGTGTCTATGAAAATCAGGAACTGGTTGTGAATGTCACTCTCACTTTGGATGGGAATCTTCTTTGTATGGAAAATACATTGTTATCATCTTTGAGTATTCACTAGGTGCTCAGTCTATGCTTGTTAAGTAAGTCACCGTGAGGGTTGAATGCAGAGCTTTGAAGTCTTCTAAGCCAGTGCTTGCCTCTCTTCTTAGGTTGGGTTTTATCTCTCACCAAACACATAGAGAGGCCTTTAATGGCAGGGTCATTTCCTGGAAACATACCTAGAAACCAAGTGTGTAATTGGTGCTTTAGTTGGCAAGATACTATATCATGGGGCCAGTGTTCTTTATATTCCAAAATCAAACTGTATCTATATATTCTGTCACCTGTGAGGGACAACTACAATACATACTGCACAGCATCTAGCACTTTCCAATCTGCTCTAGGTACATCAAAGGCATATGTGCAAGTAGTTAAGATGTACAAGTCAGAACCACTAGCTCTTCTGTCATTACTCAGAGGTAGGGGGTGGGGAACCAGTCAGTTACAAAGCACTTCATAGCTCCTGGGAGATTCAATAGAATGAGACATGCCATATATAAAATATAATTACATAGCTCCCAGTGGTGTTGTTTTGAAAGACAATAACCCATTTAATATTTTGAAATGGCTTGCCCAGACAGCATTCTTTGGAACATCTTGCACTTTTCTTGACCTCAGTCTCTAAGGTCTTCCAGCTTTCAAGAAATTTCTATAATTCTTTGGACTTTCTGATGAAAACAACAAAGACTTCTCATTATTGAAATGGGATTTGCTCAGAATTTCAGATTGCTAGTGTCAAAAATTTAACCATGTAAAATGGATAAACTTATTTTTTATTGATTACTTCTTATCCTACCAATTCCTTATACAATATCATATTGGAAGCATAATGTGAATCTAATTACAGTGGGCTACTTCTTAGTTTATATCTTCTCTTTTGGAAATGTAGAAAGGTACTACCATTACCACCACTACTGCCACTTTTATAAACACTTCACAGTTATGGGCACATGCTCATAAATCATTGAGAAACAGAAATTAAATACACTAGGAATGTGTGGTAACATAGAATAAAGCTTTATTCAGAAGGCCTGGGTCATATCCCTGGAATTAGTAGCTCTTTAATCATGGAAGGTAGTTCCTTTAGTGATCTAATTGTGGTTTCTTCATTTATATAGTTGCAGGATATTACCTGCTTTACCTGCTTCACAGTGTTAACAGGAGATGAAATAAAATTATATATTACATATGTGTGTATGTATGTGCGTGTGTGCGTGTGTGTGTGTTTGTGTGTATGTGTCCCGTATTCACATTAGCCAGGCAACTGTTTCAAATTTCTCCAGGAATTTTATACAAGTAATTTTTATACAAGTAATGTATTGGTGGTAAACAAAGAGTAATAATATTAACAATGAATAACAACAATTTTGTGACACCTTCTTTGTACTCTATGTATACCTTATCTTATTTAACCCTGCACCTGTGCAATTGATGAAACTGAAGCTAGGGGAGACTCCTTTGCCTGTCACACAATGAGGAAGCCCTGCAAAGATTCAAACTTAGATCTGACTGGGGGCAAAGTCCATGTTCTGTGTATTACTGGGTCTCTTTTTTGCTGTCTGGCTAGCAGAGTCAGAGGAGTCAGCAGGGAAATAAGGAAAAGAAGTCATCTTAGTTTTAAAAATAAATTAATCTTAGTATAAAAACCTGCATGAATAGGTAATATAGAAAAGATTTCTTCCCCAAATCACTGAAGAGCATATTGCAGGTGATTTATAATCTCAAAATTCCAAGATATGTGTATCAGATACACAGAAGTGGGAATTTTCTGAGTCTGAGCCACTTAAATAACAGCATGCTCTGTATTAGGACAACCTGGATGGGGAGAGGCTTGGAAGGTTGAAGTATCCCCACCCTTCTCCAATATCCCCTTCAAGCAAGAAGATAGGTAGAATCTGTTGTCTCCAGAACACTCATCCTTATTCTGGGGCAAAGGATCACAAGATTTTGGAAGAAAGTGAAATGAATTACTGTCCCAGAGGTACAACAATATTGTAGCTATTCAAACAGACAAGTCAGCTAATAGAAATTTTGTCTGGACAATAGCAAGTATTGAAGCTTGTAATAGAGATTTAACCTCGGTGGGAACCATAGAATAGGTAAAATAGCATCAACTGATGATCTTGTTAAATGAGAACTTGTAAGCTAACAAGAACAAAATTAAGGACTTTTGCCATTACTTTATTTAGAAAATTAAGTGTGAGGCATGAAATTGTACAAATGCCCATTTTTTGGCATGAGTTTGGGAATTATACCTATAAAGATCAGACTTTATGTTAAATTTAAAATTAATTTTTCTATATAAATTTATTTTATATGAAGAGACTTTCCTTTTTTTACTTGTGCAGTTTGGAAAAGACTGAATTTTAAAGTGAGTTCCAAAGAGAATGGTAAAACCCTCAAGATGAGGGATTTGTTGGCATAAGCATGTTCTTAGGACTAATGTTCGTTTTCTCATTCACTGGAAAACATATTTTGAAGCATTTGGTTTGGTGTGGTTAGATTTTTAGTATAAAATAAAATCGGGTCCTGAGCCATAAGAATATATAGGTAGTCACTACCTAATGAAAATTGTATTTTTCTTTTATAATGAACTTTCTCATACACACACACACACACACACACACATATAGTTTACATAGTCTGAAAAATTAATACCTCATCATAAATATGACCCCAGTCTTATTTTTCTCTCTTTGTAGACAGACAGACACACACATACGCACACAGGTAGAGCATTACCTGTCTATGGATAGAGCATCACAAACCTCTACCTAGAGCTTCTTAGAAATGTTTTGGAGAGGGAGTATCTAATTGTTGATATATTGTGACTTTACTATAATTTTTTTATTTATCAGAGAGTTTCTATTGTGCTGGATGATTTGGGAACGCTAAAAGACACTGTCAAGAGTATACAGAATGGGATTTGGTATGAGAGACTCACAGTTACTCATGTCATTTGGGTAGGCACTGGTTCATTGGTGCTAGTTAGAACTCTGGCCTTGAAAGAAAATTAAAAAACATGTCCAACAAGCTGTACCTATAGAGTAACTTGAAATCCTCAAGATCATCTATTTTATTTCTTTCCAGATGGTCTAAAACAGGGATCACAGACTCAAGGATTTAGAAGGGACTCTGCAGGTGACATTCATGAGCCAGCCTAATTGAGCAGTGACAAACTTGACAATATTTCATTCAGATGACTAGTTCCATTGCTTTAGAATTAAAAAAAGAAAACCTTGAGAAACACAAATACCATATGATTTCACTCATATGTGGAATCTAAAAAATAAAACAAATGAATAAACAAACAAATAAAAAGCAGAATCAGATTTATAAATACAGAGAACAAACTGATGGTTACCAGAAGGAAGGGGGGTGGGGGGATGAGCAAAATGGGTGAAAGGGAGTGGAAGATACAGTTTTCTAGTCATGGATGAGTAAGACATGGAAATAAAAGGTACAGATTAGGGAATATAGCCAATGGTTCGTAATAGCATTGTATGGTGACAGATGGTACCTGCACTTGCTGTGAGCATAGCATAATGCATAAACTTGTGGAATCACTATATTGTACACCTGAAATTCATGTCATGATCTCCCTGATATGAGGAAGTGGAGATGCAACGGGGGTGGGAGTTAAGGTGGTAGGAAAAGTAAAAATGAAAGAAGATGGGATCGGGAGGGAGAAAAACCAAAAGAGACTCTTAATGTCATAAAACAAACTGAGGGGGGGGGGGGAAAGAGGGGTTGGGAGAGGGTGGTGGGGTTACATTATATGTTTAAATAAAGCTTAAATAAAGTTAAAAAAAAAACAGAAAAAAAATAACTGAAATTCTGTTTTATTTTTTTTTCTTTAAGCTTTTTTATTTAAACATATAATGTAACCCCACCACCCTCTCCCAACCCCTCTCCCCACCCACCCCCCTCAGTTTGTTTTATGACATTAAGAGTCTCTTTTGGTTTGTCTCCCTCCCAAATTCTGTTTTATAATGTGAAATCTCCCAAACTTAAAATCTTGGTCCTGGGGCACCTGGGTGGCTCAGTGGGTTACTGCCTTCGGCTTAGGTCATGATCCCAGGGTCATGGGATCAAGCCCCGCATTGGGCTCTCTGCTCTGCAGACAGCCTGCTTCCTCCTCTTTCTCTCTGCTTCTCTGCCTACTTGTGATCTCTATCAAATAAATAAATAAAATCTTTAAAAAAAAATCTTGGTCCTACATTTGTATTAATTGCCTAAAAACTATATTATTATTAGTCTAATATTGGCTTTTAGCTTCAATGTACTATCTCTCTAAAGTGCTTGAACCTAGATTTTATTAAATAGATAAAGAGAATGAAGGAGATTAGGTAGCTTGGTGAGGAGAGTGTGTTTATTATTCATCACTTCATTTTACATTTATGGAGAACCTACTATTTCTAAGCCTCAGTTCTATTCATTGTGTATACATTTGTGAACAAGATGAACTTTCTGCCTTCACAGAATTTATATTCTTGTGAGGAGGAGTAGGTAGATTGCTAAAAAAAGAAAATGATAAGTTGGAAAGAAATGCCATGAAGAGGACAGATCTACAGACATTTTGACTGATACGAGAGTCTGTTGCTTCACCTCTCACAAAGATAATGAATCCCATAGAGCTTAATGAGTTGCTCAAAGGTGTGGCAAGTTCCAGGGAGAAGCCAGAGAAGAACCCAGGGCTGTCTTTGTGGGCTTGCAAAACACATGATTACGTGCATGATTTGATGCTCTACTGTCACTATACAGATATTCTTTATCATTTATCTTTGAACTTGTGATTTGTAAGAGAAGTGCAATGGAACCTTGGAGCATGCAATGTTCCTCATCACCTCATTTTCACATTGCATGTGGAGCCCCTAAGCACAGAATTCTGGTCGATCCATGACACACGGAGTTCAAGACTTAAAGCAGGTACAAGGTAGATGTATTAGGTCTATGACTGGGGGTGGTTGTGAGGGGAACAGATTCCTGATAGCCCTAAGAGACTACAATTCCCATTCTAATGAAAACTTGCTTTGAACACAGAGAAATCAATGATGTTTTAAGAAATTCAAATAACTGAGAAACCCTATCTATCCTTTCTACGTAGTGTGATTTCCTTATATTAGTCAACCATTTATGCTGAACATATGACAAAAAAGGAAAGGGAAAGATGAGGAAACTCATAGCTACTTTTCCTTTTAATCTTCCCTTACCCCTCATTATTCTGAAGGTAGAGAATGTTGGTAGGATGTGTGTGCATCAATAATTGAAATAAATAAATAGGGGCGCCTGGGTGGCTCAGTGGGTTAAAGCCTCTGCCTTCAGCTCAGGTCATGATCTCGGGGTTCTGGGATTGAGCCCCTCATTGGGCTCTCTGCTCAGCCGGGAGCCTGCTTCCTCCTCTCTCTCTGCCTGCCTCTCTGCCTACTTGTGATCTCTATCAAATAAATAAAAATCTTAAAAAAATAATTGAAATAAATAGACTTGAATTCATTCTATACACTCTCTGGTAAGAATGAGATACCTATGCATGTAAAAACTGTGAAATATGGGGATGCCTTGGTGGCTCAGTTGGTTAAGCCTTTGGCTCAGGTCCTGATCCCACGGTCTTGGAATCAGGTCATGATCCCACGGTCTTGGGATCGAGTCCTGCATTGGGGTCCCTGCTCAGTGGACAGTCTGCTTCTCCCTCTGCCTGCTGCTCCCCCTGCTTGTGCTCTCTCTGTATCTCTCTGTCAAATAAATAAATAAATAAATAAATAAATAAATCTTTAAAAACAAAATAACAACTGTGAAATATGAATTGTGTGATTTCAGTGATTTAGCATATGGATTAAGTGCTTTTATATTTGCATTTAAAGTATCAGTTCACAGTACAGAGCTAAAAGGTACAATTCATGCTAATAATTAACATTTTATTTTTTTCTTTATTTAGAACAATATTAAATAAAGTAAAAGCACTATGATGGACAAGAAAGGAAGTAGCTTTGTATTTTAGTACCCTCAGTGAATCTTTTTATCCTGCTTTTTCATTTTGCATTGGACCTTGGAAATTCTGTAACTGGTGCTGATAAATCTAGGTTAGAATCCATTCTTCTAACTTCTACACCATAAGAATACAAGGCCTCACTATGCTCTGGTTTGGTGTTTTAGATTTTAATGGTGATTATTACAAGCCTACCATAAAGAAACAAGTTTTCCACTTTACACAGGAGTTATCATAACCATGATTTCATAATAAGTATTAACGCATCCAAACTTACCCATCTATCTCTGTTCTGGGTTTTTAATTCATTAGTACCCCACTCATAAGACAAAATAAGGTAGTACAAAATGACAAGCAACACATACAACAATTTGTGCTAATTACTGCTTTTTCGATTTGATCATTGTAACTTGGTTATCTGACGTTGAAATAAAAGAGCAGTTGTCTTAGCTGGAAATAAATGATGAGTATATAGGGTGCACTTTTCCAAAGAAAGGGGATTTTCAAATAACACACTGTCATAATTTGGGAATAATCATTCTAAAGCGATCATATTTGCTCTTTTTTCTTTTCATTTTCAAAGCTCTTAACATATAAACTTGAAAAGATTTTGACAGGCATTTATACCCGAGGAGGTTGCATTTGAACCTAGATACAATTCAGTACGTGAAAAAGTTTAAAAGCATTAGCCCTGTGTATTAGTTTGTTGCCATAATAAGGAACCACAAACTGAGTGGCTTAACAGAAAATTATCTTCCAGTTGCAGAGGCTAGAAATCTTAGATCAAGGTGTCAACAGAATTAATTTGTTCCTTCTGAAGTTCATGAGAGGGAAGTGTTCTGTTCCTTTTCCCGAGCTTCCAGTCATTTGCTGGCAATCTTTGGCATTCCTTCTGGTATAAAAGCATCACCCTGGTCTCTGCCTTCATCTTTATACGCTATTTTCTCTGTGTGGGTCTCCAAACTTCCTTTTTTTATAAGGATTCAGTCACACTGGGTTAGGGCCTCATGACTTCATTTTAAGTTGGTTACCTCTGTAAGGACCCTATTTTCAAACAAGGTCACTTTCTGAGTTTTTGGGGGGTTAAGACTTCAACACATGGATTTGAGAGGACATAATTCCAGAATACCTGACATCCATGAAAATACTAAAGTTGGTCAGAACAAGGACCAAAATCTGTGTTTAGTCTCTGTTTGGCTCCTATTTAACATTTAATTCTCCAGTGCATGATGAATCATATAGGACTCATGAGGCTGACATCAACGTGTGCTCCTGGTGAGGGAGACCAGCAGAAGGGTGTGTCTAAGACTACTTGGAGTCAGAACTACTCCAGAACTGGAAAGAGGAAGCCTCCTACACTGTTGGTGGGAATGCAAGCTGGTGCAGCCACTCTGGAAAACAATATGGAGGTTCCTCAAGGAGTTGAAAATAGAGCTACTGTACAACCCAGCAATTGCACTACTGGGTATTTACCCTAAAGATTTAAATGTAGTGATCCAAACGGGCATGTGCACCCCAATGTTTATAGCAGCAATGTCCACAATAGCCAAGTTATGGAAAGAACCTAGATGTCCATCAACAGACAAATGGGTAAGAAGATGTAATATATATATATAACATAAGAAGATGTAATATATATATTACATCATGTACATGTGATATACATGTAATATATATTACATATATATATACATATATATGTATATATGTGTGTATATATATATTACCATGCAGCCATCAAAAGAAATGGAATCCTGCCATTTTCAATGATGTGGATGGAACTAGAGGGTATCATGCTAAGCAAAGTAAGTCAATCAGAGAAAAGCAATTATCATACGATCTCTCTGATATGAGGAATTTGAGAGGCAGGGTGGGGGGTTGTGGGGAGTAGGGAGGGGAAAAATGAAACAAGATGGGATTGGGAGGGAGAAAAACTGTAAGAGACTCTTAATCTCAGGAAACAAACAGGGTTGCTGAGGGGTAGAGGGTAGGGAGAAGGTGGTGGGCTTATGGACATTGGGAAGTGTATGTGCTATGGTGAGTGCTGTGAAATGTGTAAGCCTGATGATTTACACCTGTACCCCTGGGGCAAATAATACATTATATGTTAATTTTTAAAAATGGGAAGAAATTACAAAAACAAATTTAACTAATTAAATTAATTAATTAAGAAATTTAAAAAAACAACTACTCCAAGACTTCAGTAGTCCCAGACACGTATAGCAAGCATGGTTCATGGATGAGAACAGTAAAGGCGAGGCCTTTGTTTAACTGGCATCACAATTACACTTTATTTCTTTGGCAAGTAACAACAACTTAACCACTGGAGGCTTAATTTTTCGAGGTTTGGCAGAATACATGATTGTCTTGCTTCTGTTCATTGTTTCAGTCTTCTAGCTGTCCCTACTCCTGTGTGTGTGAGAGGGTATATTTGAAAGGAGTCAGAAAGACTTCAAAATCCTAGAGAAATGTGCCCTCCAGAGAACAATGGAACTGATGGATAGCTAAATACCACAGCTACCTTGTGGCTTGGTTTGGATATCTGACAGAGCATCTGACAGTACCTGAAACATGGTGGACATCCAATAATTTTTTGTTGAATAAATCAATAAAACTAATGAGACAGGTTGTTTCCTTACATACTTTTTCCAACTTCTTATTTCCTGATCTTTTTTCTCTGAAGTCTAGGATCATAAGAATAGAGGAAGGGATATTTTATGTTTAGTTCCTGGTCCAATGTCATCTCTGACCACTTTTACCCACAGCTCTCATGCTTTTAATAAAGAAGGTTGATTCCTGCAATGCACATCCAAGTTTACTAGATTTGGAATGTCTAACTTTACCCTACCACTAGAAATTATTTTGACTTAGAGCCAACTATTATGCAGATATGTGTTTGTGATCAGTTGTGGCTGAGATTGATGACCTTCTTTCTATCCCATTATTTGCCTATTAAGCCTTTTTGCTGATTCTACATTGTAGGACAGGTTCTTCTCTGAACCACACCTTTGGATATCTATTCCAAGCTGAAGAAGGAATTCAGCATTCCCTTTTTCAATTTAAGTTTGACTTTGTGGATAAGATACAGTTTAAAGGCTTTTAATATGCTAATAATCTAACTTAGCTTAAATGGAAGAATTGTTCACAATTTTTTATGCTTTCATTCACATGTACATCTGGATGTTTATTTTTAATATACCTATCTAAACACAAATATTTTATGCTCTTATAGGTGAAAATTAGACAAAAAAACAAATAAGACAACGATATTGTTTTCTGGATCGGCAGGACATCCAGGCAGAAATGTTTTTTAGGAAGATGGAGATATGGGTCTGGAGCTCAGGAAAAATATTTAGAGTCAGTTCTTTTAAGGTAAAAAACTATAGCCATAGTAATAAATGAGATTTCCAGGAAAAGGGTGAAGAAAGAAAAGATGAAAAAGGGGGCAAGAGGTAAATCATGATGTATGACCTGGAGAAACAGAATTCATCTTTCAGTTGATCCTTGGTTTGGGACTCAGATATCCCTTTCTGCAATATAAACAAATTTGACCTTGTTGAAGTCAACTCAATTATTATCTTTTGTAAACTTGTAAATCAACGAGAAACTTCTAGTATTTTCCATGATTGTCACTCTCATACACTTACCTGGTTATGTCTTTAGTGCAGGACCAAAAACAGAGGCTAAAATTTATGTAGTATAGTATTTATATAGTATAGTATTTATATAGTATAGTATTAAGTATAGTATAGTATTAAGTATAATAATCCTCACAATAATGCTATAAAGGGGATACTGTTAACTATCTCTACTTTACATACAATGTAACTGAGGAATGGTAAGGTTAAGTAATTTGTCTCACATTTAGTAACTGAAAAATGGCTGAGTAGGGATTCACACACTGAATATTAGATGTGAGAACTTATGTTTAGTCATTTTATCAGATTACCTTCCATAAATGTATTCTTTTGGAGGGTGATTCTTGTCTACTTTTCTAATATCCTGTCTCAGACATTACAGAAACCAGAAACCAGTTTAAAAGACAAGCCAGCTGTTCAATAACAGTTACCCACTGCCCTATATTTTAATTTGAAGGAGTCCATGTGAAAATTTTTGAATATAAGGAGGGGCCTTAAAAACAAGTGTGGACCCTTGGATAAACTAGCATGCAGATACTGAGAAAAGACAGTTTAAATAACCTATTTAGATTTTTTTTTAAATGTGCTCATGTTATGTTGTCTTTTCCATATCAATAGCACCTATCCCATACCTTTTTCTCATTAAAATTTCAAACTTCATCCATGTCCCTGTCATCCTTGCTGTACACCCACATCTCCTCTTTCATGGGAAAATGCAGGCTGCCAGTACATACAGTTTTCTGCTTTTCTTATATCCGCCTGAGATCTTATCCAGAGGGTTACTCATCCTTCTGACTTTCCTACCTTTTTCAAGGGAGAAATGTACCCATCCATTTTCAAAGCCTACTCTTAATACAAATTGCACATAAGCCTAGGACATCCTTCAAAATTAAGGTGATAAAAACAATGATAAAGTGTCAGTCCCCTGGAATTTCAAAAGGAGATTCAGTGACTTTGTTGAAGTTGTCATATTCCAGGTTTGCCTCCTCGTCATAGCATCTGGCATACAGAAATATCCAGTGAGTACTTTCTGAGTAAGATTGACGGTGAATATCTAGCTCAGAATATTGCCTAAAGAGGAAAGGCAGGGTAATACAGTCAGGGATTCTTGACAAGCCAAAGAATGCTGATGATCCCAGGCCTCAGAAGAAGGAGAGAGAGAAAGTCACCGGAAATAAATGCTGTCTCCTTTATTATTTTTTTTAAAAGACCTTATCTATTTACTTGACATGCAGAAAGAGAGATCACAAGTAGGCAGAGAGGTGGAGGGAAGCAGACTCCCTGATGAGCAGATAGCCCCATGCGGGGCTTGATCTTAGGACCCTGAGATCATAACCTGAACAGAGCGCAGAGGCTTAACCCACTGAGCTACCCAGGTGCCCTGTGCTTCCTACTTTAAGTTCAGTCTCTAGCAAGTGTTGGAATCTATAGAGCTATTCTTCATGGATGCGGACAACTTGACTCTGTTCATGTTCAGATTTATTTTGGGGGGATGTCCTTAGAGATTACAAGATGTTATCATCCTTATGGTAAAAAGAAAGGTAAAAAAAAAAAAAGATAATTAATGCATCTTAATCATTTCAAGCATTTCATAAGAGCTCTTCAATTTTCAAACTTGCATAAATATTTAATAATTTTGACATATATCTCAACACTTGACATATTTTTCACATACTGGGAAAATAGTGAGCAATGATAGTTTGTTGATGAACTCAAGAAAAAGTGTGTTTCTGAAAGGCAAACCATTCGATTATTCTGGCAAACTAGAAACCATTATTCTGTAGTAAAACCAAAGAGCTGAGTAATGCAATTTGATTTTCTCAGCACCCAAAGTGTAGATACAAGAAAACAGATGGCTGAATTGACTGAAGAGAGGGGATTTGCTGGATTTAGTGAGGTGTAGCCCAGGAGAGTTCTGATAAGAATTCAAAGGGAAATGTTGGTGTATGCTGGACAGGGAGTAAAACAAATGAGAAAATCAAGTATGGAAGGACCAGAGGACTGAAGTGTGGTACTATCAAGGAGGAAATTTGATGAGAAAGGGGAGCATACTGGGGACTCAGATTTGAATGTCCTCGTCTCAGAGTTGAAGTGGAAGAGTCCAGAAAATCAATCAAGGGCAAATGTGACCATGATTGTTTGATAGAGTGGAATTATCAGAGCCATTTTTAAGATTTACTTGAGCTCTCCTTGAGATTTCCTTCTGGTTAAAGTGTTAAAATAATCCATGGAGATAAACTTCTTTCTGACTCCTGTCCATTTAAAGTGATCCCAAGTAGGATGCCTGCAAGCAATAGGAAGAGAGGCTGTCCTAGACTCAGCCCTCAGATTCTCAAGGAACCTGGGTTCTGAACTGACTGCTTTCAGCTAGCCCATCTTTGTCAGTCCTAGTCTCTTCTCCCTGGACCATGCTGATCTTGGAAGATGTCAACTGGCATGCGCACTTTAAATCTGGGATAACTTTAGTCCTTCTCCTAACTCTTGGATGTTGAACTCTATTTAGAAACAGCCTATGTACTTTCCCCATCCATATTTTTGCCTTAACTCTTCTCTCTGAACTTTGGGTATTTTTGTTCCTTTCCTTATAATAGGTGGCCTGACTGTGGTTCCCTTTCCTTACTGTCCATCAAACTCTTTTGGTTCGACTAGACATTAGAACTGCTTTTCTTTGAGTCTATTCCATTCTTCTAGACCTATTTAACATCTCTCAGGGATCCATTTCCAAAAAAATATCTGCTCTTTTCACTCTGAGTTTGAAGATCTAAAAAATGAGTCCATAGTTGAGTATTTTAATTCATTTTATGTATTATTATGTCAGATAGACCTAAAGGAAAGTATCTTTCTAAAATTATGGCAACAAAGTCACCACTTAAACAGGTGGGGTAAATTTTGTAGGGCATAAAGATATTTCCTTGTGTCCTCAAATCATGATAGCTAAAATTCATGTTTTAGTAAGGAAACCATATATGCCTCTCCCTCAGCTATTTTAGAGCAAGAATAGACTAGCCTAGACAAAGAATTAATCTGGCAGTTAATATTCCTTATTCAATACAGTAGCTCAGAATGTTTAATAAGGAAGTTTATGGGTGATTTTTCTTCCTTGAAAATTACTGTTTAATCTTATTGACCTTTCTTGGAACACTCGAATGAAACATCTCCAGCAGTGAGAAATCTCCTGTAGTCATTTTACACGTGTTCTCCCCTCTAATAGGAAGCTTGCATGTATCAAAATGGGGAGCAAGAGTACTGTGCCCCCAGACAAAGATAGTGATTTTGGAACAAAGCCTGAAACCCCCAGCAGGCACTCAGAATCCCAGTTTCCAGCTCTTACCCTTGTCTTAAGAGACAGCTGGTTTAGTGAAGTGAGAAGCATTTTGTTCTCTAAGCAAAAAGCTTCAGGGCATGGAGGTTTGGGAATCTGTGAGGTTATTTTGCATATTCAGAATTAGTTGCTTTTACTTTCACAGGATTAATATTTTTATTCTGTTAAAGTGTGTTTGTTTTGAAGATTTCATCTTTTCCTAAAGGTTTGTTGTTGTTGTTGATTTAAAATTGTTTTTATTCCCAACCAAGTAAAAGTCTTTGAGTCTTTAACATCCTATACCATTGGAAAAATTTGGCCAACCTCCACATCAGTGTTTCCTCATATGTATACATCTGCTCGTGACTAGCATTCAAGGATGAGACTCAACTATCTCGCCAATTGATCAGAAAAATGCAATGTCCTCTGGTGTGGAGCCCATGGAAAGGCCGCCCCCTTGTTGTACAAGTGAGTGCTAGAAATGAGGCTGCTTCTTACCTTCTCTCATACTTTAATGTCTACAGTTCATTTGCAACACACACCTTCCATTTGTCATCAGCTGTAGCACTCACATGGATGTATTATTTCTCTGCATCAACTTTCATAAAAAAAGTCTCTGAGAAAATGCTAGTCCCTACAGATACTCTACAATAAAGTATTTCCACAAAGTGAACTCAGGAAACTGGCTGGGAAATTAATTCCTGACAAAATTGTTTAATAGTATGGGAAATAATGTCTTTTTTAAAAATTCACTATATGTATTAATAAAGTAAAGGTCCTGAAAAGTCCCACAAAAATGAAATCTCTTTCACATTTTTGAGTTTGTTTCTCAAACTTGTTTAAAGATGTGATTCCCCTTTCTTCTGTCTTACATAACACCTATTCACCATGAATCAAACTCAATCATGACAGAGCAATGGGACTTCTGTAGAACTGGATTTACTGAGCTGCCCTTTGGCTTTCATCCATGTGCCTACACTGAGGGGCTTACTGGGATCTTTTCAGGGAAGTTCTTTATTGAATTAAGCAAAAGGCTGCTCTCAATGTTCACTAAGTTCCTATTTTCTCTTCATAAAAACTCGGGTAGAAATGTTTCTCATGCCTCAGTATGAAGAAAATTATGATTTGGGGGGATACCAAGTATGCTTTTCTTTTATGGATACCACATATATTTTGTCATCTTTGTGCTGGCAGAGAAAAAAAACCTAAATTTTGGAACACTTATGTGAGTCCCCACATATAGTTTATGTACTAACCTCTTTCTTAGCTTAATTTAATTTTCTCTTAACATTTTCCCCCCCTTAACTTCCTCACTTGTTTAGCTATTATAAAGTTGCCCTATTCTAGTATATGCATTTATAAATGGATGTACTGTTGTAATAAGGAGGTGTATAAAACATTGTCTAACATTTCCATTATGTATTTGAAGGAATGAATGAGATAGGCTGACCAAGTTTAATATAATTACATTAGACAACATACTTGCTACTTTGAGGACCATCAAATTCAGAAAAGTATCAATCCTAAAAATGTTACCATTTTAGTCTTTACATTTAACACTATGACTCATTTCAGCTTTTGCATTTACAGTGAAATAGAGATGATATCCCATCTTTCCATACAGACATCCAGTTGTTCTAGTACAGTTTGTGGAAGAGATTTTCTTTTCAATTAAATTACATTGGCACCTGTTCTGAGCTGAATGGTGACTCCCAACAGTATCAGATTCTAATTCATGAAAACTGTTAATATTAACTTTCTGTGGTAAAGTTTTTACAGATGTGATTAAGGTAAGGCTCTTGAGAGGAGGAGATCATCCTGCATTATCTGGGTGGTCCCTAACTGCCACTGTTTAGTGTCCTGCTAAGAAAAGAGGCAGAGGAAGATTGAACACACACAAGAGGCAAAGGAGATGTGATGATGCAGCTGAGAGAGAGAGAGAGATTTGAAGCTGCCTTTGAATGCAGAAGAAGAGATCATAGGCCAAGGAATATATTTCCAGAACATTGAAGAGGTGGGGAGTGGGTCTCCTCCTACAGAGATGTGAGTGGCTCTGCAAACACTTGATTTCAACCCAAGGAAACTGATGTTGGACTTCTGGTTTCTAGGATTATGAGAAGAGTTAAAAAAAAATCTTTGGCTATGGTATAAATCACAGATCAGGAAAAAATGAAGCTAGCACAAAGCAAATCTTTTCTCCCTCTCCACAGGGTAAGAGGCAGGGGAGCCTCCAGAGTTGGGGGAAATATTTGGGAGGGAGTCAGAGGAGACTGGACTTAGGTTGGAGATGCCACATGGGTTCGTGGGAGCTAGCATCTCATTCCCTGGGCCCCCAACAGAATGAAAAGAGGTAGGGTAATGTGAACCTCAGACACTATGAGATGGAAATCTGAAAGTAGAAAAGGTTCATGTTCCACTTTCTGTTTTGGAGTAAGAGAGCCCCAGAAATGAGCACAGTGTGGGCATGGTCAGGTAGCCATGATCCAGGGGGATTTCTGGGCAACTGGACTCAAGAGAAGGTTTAGAGGAGTTTCAGGGAAAGCAGCTGATAGTTTCTGAGCACCTAAGGAGGATGTAGGGAAGTGAAGAGAGAAGTAGGTGACTAAAGGTTGATTTTGAGATAGGGAATCTAAAGAAGGCAAGAGCCTTCTTTTATGATGGATGTTAGCATAATGCTCGAAAGGCCAGTGAGGTTAGACCAACTTCAGTGGGTATCAGTTGACAATACCTAAGTCCAGAGATTATGGGGATGAGGCATCTCCAACCAAGGCTGAGGGCCATTGCTTAACTCTTCGCCGTTACCAGGGGGCATACGAACCTCCCTGGGAACTTAGGTCAACCTTGAGCTTAATAATAGAGAAGGGGAAAGGGAAGACACTTCCAAAGATTGAATAAGTACCCCAAAGTGTCTAAGTACTAGAAAATGATTGAGATGAGATTTTGATTTAAATGATTGCTGGACTGCTCTAGATTTATTAAAATTGAATAGGAGAATTTTTCCACTCTGTACAGATTGGAAACTTTAGAAAAAAGTTGAATTTTGATGTAGAAAATAAACCATAAAGTTATATTGTGGCAATTCAGATATTAACATGTAAGTTTTGACACTGCCATATATGTCATTACTAATTTATATTACAAGAGTAAGTATCTTGCATCTCCATTTAATAGTTAATGAATATTAGGCTCATTGAGTTCAATAAATTGTTCATTGCACATTATTAAAAAGACTAAATTCACATCCTGGTGCATCTAACTCTAAAGTTGTGTCCTTTCCAATGATACCACATGGTTCCAAGGGAGAAACCATCATCAAAAACCCATTAACAACATTGATTTTTTTTTTCTTGTCATTATGAGTTGTATTTCAAGCTTCTTTTCATGCCTGCTAATTATTTCTTGGGTGCTAGACTTTATGAATTTTACCTCGTATGATGCTTGATTTTTGAATTTATATAGGTATTTCTAAATTCTGTTCTGACACAAAATCATTTGGAAATAGTTTTATACTTTTGAAGATTACATTTTAACTTTATTACTTGGGTCAGAACATCCTTAGTTCAGAGCTAATTTTGTCCAACTGTTGAGGCAATGACTTTTGTGTTCTCTGCTCAATGTCCTGTGAATTACAAGGTTTCTCCCTTCACTGGAATGAACACAAACTATTTGCAGCTCTGTGTGAGTTCAACAGATTGTTCCCTCTAATACTTTAGGGTGTTTTTTTCTCCAGTTTTAGGTCATTTCCTGACAATATGCAGCTATGGATTTACACGGAATGCTCTAAGAATTTCTGGAGTCCTCTTTTTATGCAGCTCTATCTTTTCTTCTGATCTTTCCTATGAACTCAACCTGCCTTGACCTTTTCAGACTTTGAACAGAATATTCTTAATTCTTGGGCTCCATTTAGGTTCCCCTTTTATTTTTTTCACTTCAAAAAACCCTTGGATTATAATTTAACTGGAACTTCTACAATATCCACCACAAACAATTAGGTAAATTTTAAGGTTCTAATAATCAACATATCAAAAAACAGAGATTAAATCTGGAACTTAGGAAATTAAATACATGGGGAAAAATAACAGTATTTTAAAGTAAGAATGTAACAAAGGAGGTTGCTAAGATACTAGTGCCACTGAAGCTTTTCTTTGGAAATATCTTATTTTAAAATTATGATGAGGTGGATTGGAAGAACAAATATTGCTAAAATATCTATATTCCCCAATGCAATCTACATATTTAATGCAATCCCTATCAAAATACTAATAGTATTTTTCATATAACTAGATCAAATAATCCTAAAATGTATATGGAACAACAAGAGACCCCAAATAGGCAAAGCAACCTTGAAAAAAGAAAAGTTGGAGACCTCACAATTCCAGACTCAAGTTTATATTACAAAGCTGCAGTGATCAACACAGTATAATACTGGCACAAATATAGACACATGGATCAATGGAACAGAATGGAAAACCCAGAAATCATTTGCAGTGATATGGATAGAGCTAAAGAGTATAATAGTAAGTGAAATAAGTCAGTTAGAGAAAGACAAATACCATATGATTTTGCTCATATGTAGAATTTAAGAAACAAAACAAGTTAGCAAAGGGGAAAAAAGACAGAGAGGGGGACGCCTGGGTGGCTCAGTTGGTTAAGCGGCTGCCTTCGGCTCAGGTCATGATCCCAGCGTCCTGGGATGGAGTCCCGTATAGGGCTCCTTGCTCGGCGGGGAGTCTGCTTCTCCCTCTGCCTCTGCCTGCCACTCTGTCTGCCTGTGCTCGCTCTCTCTCTCTCTCTCTAAGTAATAAATAAATAAAATCTTAAAAAAAAAAGACAGAGAGGGAAAGAAATCAAGAAACAACCTCTTATCTATAGAGAACAATCAATGGCTATCAAAAGGGAGCTGGGAGGGGGGATGGGTTAAATAGGTGATAGGGATTAAGGAGAGCACTTGTGATGAACATTGGGTGTCGTATGGAATTGTTGAATCAATTGTTGAATATTGTACACCTGAAACTAATATAACATTTTAACTAAATGAAATTAAAACTTAAGAAGGCAAAAATAAAATTATGATGAGGACAAACAACATAGGTAGAACACACACAGCTAAAAAACAAGTGCAGGGATGTGTTACAGCAAAAAGAAGGAATGAATTTTGTGGTCCCCAGCATCAGATTTGTGGCTTTAAGCAATTACAAATAAATATCAGAGTGTTCTTCCTACTATGTTAATTTTAAAATGTAAACTGAATAATAGCAGTTCGATTCATAAAATTAATAGCTGACGACAGCGAATTAGAAGAACCTTAAAATTAGTCTGGGTAGGATTTACCTCATCCATCTGAACCAAACCTCTTTGCCATCCTTAGAGCCAAAACAATGTGCATATTGGCCTATTTTAATAGTTTTCTAGTTCAGATGAAGTCTACTATGACCTAGAAACTCCTCCCTGACAGTGAGCTGAGGCATTTGTAAGGCTCACCTGTTTATTTCTTTTCTATCAGTAATTATATTCTATACTGACTGATACCTAATGTTTGAAAACCATTGTTTTATATATATTTGTCCTTTTAAAAAATCTTTCAGTTATGGAGATAGATCTGGTTCCTGTTACTCTGTTTTAGCTAGAAGGAGAAATCACTTTAGTTTTACTTAATCTCATCTATGTACCTTTCTTCTGGCTTTTGCCTTGGCATAAACAAGTTAAGATCAGTAACATTTAAATTAGGTTTGTTCTCATCTCCTTGACTGATGCTCTTATATCTCAAGTGTATTTAATTGTGTCATTATTACTAGGCATTTCCATCATACAACGTTGGTACTGTACTGCCCAATACGATAGCCACCTCTCAGATAAGGCTATTGAGAACTTGCAGCCTGGCTAGTGCAAATTAAGATGGTCTGTAAATATAAAAGACACACTGGATTTCAAAGATTTGTTGCAAAAAGTATATTTCCTTACTAATTTCTTATATTTATTACATTTTGAAATGAATATATTTTATTCATTAGTTTCTTTTTGTTTTGTTTTTTAAATGTTTTAAATGACTGTACCAGATGATTAAAAATCACATATGTGGCTTGCATTATGTTTCTATTGGATAGTGCTTTCCTGAACACTTTCAAATGAATTTGTAAACATCTGTTCTCAATCCTCAGTCACTATGTCATTGGCATTTAAAGATCAGAAAATGTGTGACAATGAAAATGGAGAGAAACCAAAATAGATGACTTGAGTTGTAATCCTAGTTTTCTAGGAGGATGCCTGCAGTGGTTTTTTGCAAAATCTTGCCACATTTCCAGAGGCTCTGACTGGCTTTTTTTGACACTTGGCAGGTGATTTTTCTGTAGTCCTGAATTTTCCTTTATTTCAACTTAAATATTCTTCTGGGTTAGTGGCTCTCAAAGTGTGGCTTTTGCTGTAGCAGCATTGGAATTACCTGGAAAATGCAAATTATTCTGCATTAGAGATGCATTCGGGATGCAGATATTCTGCAGGTGGAGCTCAGCGATCAGTGTTTTAACAAGCACTCTCTATTATTCCAATGCCTGCTCATGCTTGAGAACCACCACTGCAGGAATTCATATTTAACATTCTAAACCCATTGGTTGTCTTAGAGGTCATCAACTTGCTTTCTTCTTGGCTTCCTTATTTCTATTAACCTTTATTCTTATAACATCAGGGTACAATATATCAGTGTCCTCTTTGGTTAATCCTTCCTTCTCAACTCCCATGTTCCATAAGTTATCAAATCATACCAATACTGACTTACAAGTGCCTTCCTAAGACTGACTATGCCCTCATTCAGTGTTTCCAATTTTTTTTCTCTTGTTTTGCTCTCATTTCCCCTACATTTTGACCAAATTGAACTATCTTTTCTGCTGTGCTCTACTTTGATCAAGTTCTTCCACTGGTTAGAAAGTGTTCCTTACTCTCAAGAACCTACCCCATCTCCAACTCCCAGGGGTCAAATTACCTACATTTAAGGGTAGAGTATCCACTTCTGGAAGGTTTTTAGACTTCTCCAATCTTCATTAATTTCCCTCTTTCCAAATTAAACAAAATCTCTACCTCTTTTGAGCTTTAATTTTATTTCTTTTTTATTACTCTACATGTTTTTTTTTAAATATTAATGCATGTGTTTTACCCTTCTAGCAACTTTAAGTTTCTTGAGGGAAGCATTCATGTCTGATTTATCTTATTATTCCCTATGAAATAGTGAAGGAGGAAACTAATATTTCTCACATATCCTCAGGCCCAGGGCTTTTGCACTTTTCATTCCTTGTGCCTCAATACTCTTCCCTCAGTTTCCTCACGGTTCATTTCCTCACTTGCTTTAATGCCCTTTCACAGAAAACCTCTTTTTTCTCAAAATCTTGCCTTGCTTTGTTTTTCTTCATACCACATATTCCAAACATACAAATATGTGTATATGCATCATCTCTTTCTCTTTTTGATCACTGCTGTATTTCAGGTACCTTGAATTAGAGTTATTTGTTGAATATGGGTGTATGAATGAAGGGATGTATCTTACTCCCAAACCTCAATCACTGCATCTGTAATGTTTGGACAATTAAACTTACCTGTGAGAGGTTTGAAAGAGTAATGAGGTTACATAAATATATCACTTAAGATAGCATCTGACACATTGCAGCCCATAGTAACTGATTACTATTATTATCATTACTATTAATTATTTCATGAGTATATATTCTTTTGGGGTTCCTGTCCTTTTCCCCTATTAGAATGTGAGTTCCCTGGGTGCACTCACTTTGGATAATTCATCTTTGTACATCAGCAAGTGGCATTTAGTAATTACCAAATGTAAGACCTTAGCACATTGTCTGGATTGCACCTTCCTCACTTGTGAAACAAGAGAATTTAATCTCCCCAGGCTTTTCAGACAATGCTGTTTCACCGAAAAACATGTTGGAAACCCCACAGCCTGATAGTTTGGTGGTTGATGTAGGAGTATACAGACTTCCCTCCTTACTTCAAATCTTTTATTTTTCTTACTTCAAATCTTTACAATGTCCTCAGTGAGAAACATATACTTGTTTCTTGGATTTGATGTTTACCAGATGTTTACCTAAGTATCATCTTACTTTTTTCTATATAAAAATACATACATATTTTTTTCTGTTTCCTCCTAATTGAACTCTGTTCTTTCTGCCTTTCTGTATCCCACCACTAATGACTTCTTGTGATAAATCAACCAAGTTTTAAAAAACCACTGATGGGGCCTAGGTGGCTCAGTGGGTTAAGCCTCTGCCTTTGGCTCAGGTCATGATCTCAGGTTCCTGGGATCTAGCCCTGCATGGGCATTGGCATCGATTCATCAGGCTCCCTGCTCAGCAGGGAGCCTGCTCCCCTCCCTACCCTGCCTGCCTCTCTGCCTACTTGTGAACTCTCTCTGTCAAATAAATAAATGAACTCTTTTTTTAAAAAACCCACTGAAATCTTGGTATCATTTGGTATGGATTGGCTGTATAATGTTTCTGAGAAGTTTATATGATACTCAAGGTTCATTACTGCATTTTAAAATAGGTATTCTGAGTGTGAAAACAATAACAGTTGTTTGCAGAGCTGAGCTAGAAATATGCCTTTGCTCCATCTAAATCTCTGCACATCTCTTTCAGCAAGCATGTGTTCCTCTGCTATAATTTTAGTGAACTTTCTGCCAGTTCCTGCAGATCCTACATTCTGTCTGGGTGACTAATGATATATTCCCTTTTTTCTTGAGCCATCCTATGATTTCATCACATAAATAGCAGCTTGGTTTCTTTCCTTGAATACTTGGAATGCTACCTTTTATTTGGATTGCTGCAGACATCAGTAGAATGGGATCTGAGTCATAATTTAGTTGACCTATTTGAGGGCAGAAAAGCAAAGACACATTTCTGATGAGAAGGAAGCTTGTTTCTAGGAAAACAAGTTATTCTAAAACTGATTACAAACATTGTCATCATTTCAGACTGACACAAAGGGTCAGGGAAGCAACCTCAAATCCCTATGTGGGTCAGGTTAAAAGTGGAAAACTAGTCAAGACCTATGCAAGGGTGTGTATCTAAAAAGGACAGCAGTGCTTGGGTTTGGACAATTACTGCAATGCTGAACCGTATGGACCCAAAACTTTTTTTCACGTACTGCCAACCTTTCTGGTTTTTCATGAGAAAGTATAAACTCAGATCTTAATATACATTTTGTCTGATTTTTCAAAGACTGATGATGAATTAAGTTGAAAACAACAACAATATTTAAATGCTAAACAAAATATGTCTTGCAAATGCTATCAGTTTGCAGTCTCTGGTCTCTACCCTTCCACAGTTTTGGCTTTTTAAAATAAAATTATGAAACAGGCTATTATCACTTACTCTTAAGGATTCATGGAGAAATACATCTCTCAAAACAAATGCTATTATGGAATGCTCACTAAAGATCCTACCATTTCCTTTAGAATCTAAAAGGCAATAACACTTGCATCAGTTGCTTACTATATGTAAGACAGTAATGGAGATATAAAGATGTCTTTGTATCTTTCCTTTTCCACAAGGAAGTAATTATTTAGAAGAAATAGTATACTTTCCTTCTTATAAAGTGCTATTCTTCCAAATCATCACCAATGTAAATGCCATGAAAATATTTCTATAAACTATAAAAACTTCTAGGAATTCAGAGAAGAGTGTGGAAGATAAATATCTGTTTTGATCAGAGTAGATCTCATGAAGAAGAGCACATGGATTAAATGTAGACAAGAGGACAGGAGGGAAAAATTCCAAGCAGGGAACAAAGCTGCAAAGATGGGTTTGCATATGACATGATTTGTGAACAAATGAGAAAACCTATTCATTGAAATTAAATGATGGTTTATATTAGGGAGTAAGGGGATGATATTTTACATTTAAAATCTAGCAAAAGAAAGAAGGAAAGAAAGAAAGAAAAATAGAAAGAAAAGGAGAGAAGAGAAGAGAAGAGAAGAGAAGAGAAGAGAAGAGAAGAGAAGAGAAGAGAAGAGAAAAACAAAAAACCACTGGCTTCAACAATGAGACCAAAATATTTGAGTTGTCCAGTCCTGGCTGTGAAGGTGGACACATCAGTCTATCTCAGGCTATTCCTACCTAATACTTTAATCTGAGTTAACTCTTCTTGTTTTGATTCTGTGCTCACCAAGCAATCATCTGAATCTCACTTGACATTCCTGTGAGTTTATGGGATTGGTCACAAGGGATAATACCTAGGTAATAGATACTTTGATCCAACTGTTTTGACCCAGCTGACTTTGCTCTTTACTTTAAGGAGATGATACATAGATAGATGGATGGATAGACAGGTCGATAATATTTGCTATTACATATATTATATGTTTATCTTAATGATATATATGTATAACCAGCTGTATACATACAATATATATACACATATGTATACATTTGATTATACATATACACACAAGTGTACACAAATATATATATACTTAATAATATATATTTGTGTGTATGTATATTTAATGATGTGTATATATACATATTTAATAATAAACTTTTGTAAATATTATTTTTCAGATAAAAATACATTAAGCTAACTTAGTTTATTGTTCATTTCCCTCTAAGGAGCAGTTAAACCATGTTGAATTCTTCCATTCACACTTTATTAATATTATTTTCAGTGAGATTAATTAAATTTACTATGGTTTTGATTTAATCACCTTTGAAATCCACATTAAGTTTTATGAAGTATAAGTTCTTCCATTTAGAGTTTTCTCTCTTGGGGTTATTTTTTCAAGTCTTTCTGAAGCCAAGGTTACTGCTATTACTTTTATTAAGATGTTTCATTTTTCTTTTTTTAAGATTTTATTTATTTCTTTGACAGAGAGAGACACAGCTAGAGAGGGAACACAAGTAAGGGGAGTGAGAGTGGGAAAAGTAGGCCTCCTGTAGAGCAGGCAGCTCCATGTGGGGCTCCATCCCAGGAGGAGATGGGAGATGGGATTATGACCTGAGCCAAAGGCAGCCACCCAATGACTGACCTACCCAGGCACCCCAAGATGTTTCATTTTCTATAAATATTTTGACAATAACAAAATGTATAGGCTATTCTAGCTGTTTATATATTTTATCTTATGTTATTTCCATTTAATCTATTTTTAATTGATAACATTCTTTATGAATTCTCTCTTAATAAATCTATGGCATGATGGTGAGCAGTTTTTTTCCAGACATCCTGTGATTAGATTTATTTTAGAATTTCAAAATTCTATTATTAATCATTTTATATCATACACTTCTGATTACATTGTATACCATGTACTTACTTTCATCGACAGTGAGTGGAACCCAGAGAACAAATACGGTCAAAGTAACAGAATGAAAAGATACTACTTTATGCCCAACCACCTTGGATTTCCTGGTCACTTTCTTTCTATATGATTGTCTGTTGAGCTTGGATTCATTCAATAAGTATTTATTAAGAACAGACTATGTGAAAAAAAAAAAAAAGAAGTGACTAGGTGTCAGACATACCACTTCGCAAATATAGTAGTGAACATGTTTCCATGGACCCTGTGCTCATAGAACTCACAGTCCAGTGGGGAAGACAATCCAATGATTGGCAACCATACTGTATAATTATATATATTGGTTAATAGTGTGATAAGAAAAATTCTAGATGACATTAGAGTGCAAGATCTAATCTAACCTGATAGGTTAGGAGATTCCTCTAAAACAATGATAGTTAGGCTAGGGCCTGAAGGATGAATAGCAGTTTGCCTAATGAAAAGGAAGAGGAACGTGGTGGGAGGAACTGCATTCCAGAAAGTTCTGTCATAAGGCACAGAGCGGTAAGGGAGTATATCAAGAGATGAAGTAGGAGAAAGAGGGAGAGCGCAGATCATACAGAGTTTTGTAAGATATTTCCAAGTTTGACATTAATCTAGACCATACTGGGAATCTATTAACATATTCCAAAAAGAAGAGTGACATGATGGACTCTGAGAACTGTGTACAGAATGAGTTAAAGGGCACAAAGCTGGAAGCAGAGAAGCCAGTATTGACAGCTGTTGCAACAGTGGGAAAGGATAAGGATATTGGTTTGATTAGGATAATGGTAATGACAATGGGGCAACACAGGTAATTTGAATATTTGGGAGGTAAAATTGATTGGGGGATTGATTAGATAGATAAGATGCAGCAGGAATAGGTTTGTGAAGGAGGGAACAAGTTAAGAGTTGAGTTTCAGGTATTCACCTTATACAACTAAAGAGGGGAGTAATTTGCTAATGTGGAAATTTCTAAAAATATCTGGTTTGGAGAATAATATAATATGTTCAGATTTAGAGTTGCTTGGTTTCATATGTCATGTTCAGTAGATAGATGGAAATAAGGCTGTGGAACTCTTGAGGGCGAATTAGATTGAAAATGTTGAAAGTAATCAGCACACGGCTGGTGTTAAAGCTGTGGGCCTGGTTAAGGATGCCCTGGAGTAGTAACTGGAGGAGGGAAACCAGTGGGCCTGTGACAGGACTCTAAGGATCAGCAGTACCTGAAGGACAGGTTGAAGTAGATGACTCTACAAAGGATACTGAAGCATGAACAGACATAGGAAGAAAGCCAAAAGAGAGTGATGCCAGGAAAATTTTAAAAAATCTTTAAAGTGTCAAATTTTGCTTAAAGTGTTACCAAAGTGGATGTCTGGAAATGTTCATTGGGGGTTCTGACATGTTGGTGATAAATTTTGGTGGAGCAGGAAACCAGATTGAAGAGTGAACAGGGAGTGAGGAGATAAAAACAGTAAATTCAACAAGTTTTCTTGAGAAATAAGAAAGAAATGAAAGCCATAGCTAAATGGAGATATAGGGCAGAAGAAAACGTGTTCATTGATGAAGAGATACCCAGATATTTAAATGATGATTTAAAGAAGTCCATAAAGATATAGAGGATAAAATTACAAAAGAAAAGAGAGGAATATGTGAGGGGAGAGGGATCTGCAAGGCAGGAGGCATTGTGAACAAGAGCATAGCAGTGGGGTGACCCTTAAATTTCAAACAAACAAACATCAATAAACAAATCCATATCAGTGTTCCCAGTAGCACATGAAATATGACTTGGCTCCCCCCCCCCCCCCCCCCCGCTCTGCCATTGGCTTCTATGCTCAGAAATCCTGAACTATGTCTTTCTCCCATTTTGGAGATACTGCATTATGACTGGAAACTCCTTGTTCCCCTTGCACTCATCATTCTCTGCCTGAATTCCCGCCTCCTCCCCTCCCCCTGCAACCCCACCCCATAGATGTACAAACATGTCACATCTTTACACTTTGCAGTGAAAAGAAGATAGATGCTGGACTCAGATGGCTGTGAATTTAATACTGATTCCATCATTCATTTTTGTAGTTTCACTTTGGACAAAAACCTAGCCACTCTGAGCCCATAAAAGTGGATATAATTTTTTTGAAAATTAAATGTGAGAACACTGTAGGTTTGTAAGTATATTCATTTTCTTTCCTTCCCTTATAAAGAGTTATCCCTCTTGGTGATCACCTGTGTGATTTACAAAAGCATTTCTGAATTTTTTATTCAGTTTCATCTCATTTTTATTTTATGCTAAAATTTTCCTCACAGTGTTGTTTATTCTTTATAGCCCCAAGTATTTTAAGCCATCTGTTGCCATCCTTTGAATCAAAATTTGTGGGGCAGGAGGGAACACAGGCTTGTGGGTTAAGAGTTAGGGTAAAGTCATTTATGAACTTCAATCTATACTGCTATGATACAGCAAAGAATCAGAAAATAGCACAGATTAGACAGAAACTCTCAATCTTGGCTTCAATAACAAGACATTATCAACCACCTTAAGTGATATTGTTTAGGTCCATTTTTGATTTTACAAAACAAACACTGTGAGTCTTTAGCAGAGATTGGGGCTTCCTGAAAATAGTAGCCCAGGCTAAGTTTATTTCTTTGTTAATACATTGACTTCTCTGATAGAGATGGAAATTTTGGAGCAGCCAGACCTGTGAGCATAAATACATTTCTCAGTGAGAATCATTTGTTTTGCATGTGGTTTAGATCAAATCTTGTTTTCAATAAGAGTTTTGTCTTATTGCATGAATTTTGTACATGACAGTGAGATACAAGGTGTTAAAGCTGTGTATAAGTTCCATCTTTAAGCATGATTTGACAGGCAACAAAATTGACCACTCTTCCTCATTTGAAAACAAACAAACAAACTCCAGTTCATTTATGGAGGTACCAAATTATGTCAATACTCATTACAGTACATAATCTTTCTTCTTGGCTACTCAACCATATTTCCAAATCACTTAAAAAGGTGGTCTTCAACAGCAACGTGTATAATAGCTCAACTCCTAAGCTATGGAATGGGTACCTGAGTGTTCATTATGGAGGTCTGCTGAAATGAAAGTTAAGTACAAAGCCTAGATTATTCCTCTGACCATTTTGTTGGAGTCCCTTAAAACGCTTGGAGTGCTAATACTTTTCCAGGAAGTAACTGCTCTGAGTGAAGACACAGAGTTGAAGATGAAAGGAGAGAAATTAAATCCTGGGAAATCAGAAAAGAATATGTAGGAAAAGGAGCTGTAGTGCATGACACTACAAAGTTTTTCAATCTGTTTTTATTTGAAATAAAATAACATGAAAAATACAACTTTTTAAAAAAATTTGTAGGTGTTGGGAAGCATTTCCTTTTGGGGGTGGGGGTAGTTGGCTTCTATTCACTCCCTCTAGAGCTGTGAACTCCTTCTAACTTGGAGACTAGTCTCCTCTCACTACATCTCATTTCCAAATTTCATGAAAAACAAGGTGTCAGACACCAAAGTGATTTCAATTTGGCTAACAATTCAAGAAACTAAACTACTGATTGCTTTGTAAAAGTCTCTGTCCTGAACAGAGCAACTGAACACTATAAACTATTTATTTCAGAATAGAAAATTCAACTGGTGGCTTTAGCAGTAAATGGAAAGTTCTTAAATTGGTTCAATGCAATGTCTGTTACCCTTACATGCTCTCTGCACATTCTGCCCTGTGAGATTATTCAAGAGACCCAAGTTCTACTTCCCATTTCCGTTCTGATTTGTACTTGCAAACAAGTTCTCTCTTCTTCCTTGATTTTCTCCACACCTATTTACTCAAAGAACTATTTTAGATTAAAATGATGGAAAAATGATCTTGGCAAGAGGAAGAAGCTGCAAAAGGAATGAGAGAATTTGAAATGCTACTAAAAATCATTGTCTTTTTTTTTTTTTTTTAAAGATGTGGTATTAGGGGAAAAGTGCAAACTTGTAGGTCTTATGTCTACTTGGGGATTTCAGATCTCTTAAGATCTGGAAAATTTGCTTTGAATGCCCTCCCAAGACTTCTTTGAATTTCTGGGAGGGAATTTGTGGCATCTCATGATGAATTCTGGTTTGGAATTGTGCCTCTATTGAATTATTATTTTCAGCTTTACATCTTACATTCTGCTTAGATTTTCATTTTTCTTTACCATCATTTCTTCCAAAGATGTGTAGAGCCAATTCTTGATTTCTACAAAAAATCTATTTATTAAGGACTTTCTTATGTATAGAAAATTTGCCAAAAGCTAGAGATTCACATTTTAAGAGTAGAAAAATTTTACATAGACTGTTAAACATTATTGTTCTTAAAGATCCTACAGCTAATTTCCTGGTTTTCTTGATGATCTTTTCTCTTTCTTGCCATACTCCCTTCTTTTTTCAACTCTTTTGTTCCATTTCTCTAAGGGGAAAAATAATCCTCTCATTTTAGGTATTTCTAGCCTTTATTGCTTTTGCATATCTTTTTTTTAAAGATTTTATTTATTTGAGAGAGAGAGAGAGAGAATGAGCTGGGGGTGGGGGAGAAGGGCCTAGGGAGATAGAAAAGAAGACTCCCTGCTGAGCAGGCAGCCCAATGCAGGGCTTGATCCCAGGACCCTGAGATCATGACCCAAGCCAAAGTTAGATGCTTAACTGACTGAGCCACCCAAGCACCCCCTGCTTATCTAACTCTTGAGCTAAAGATTTGAACTCCCAATTCATTTTTAGATAAAATGTCATCCTTTTTCTTGTTACTTAATGGAAAACAGAATGAAAAGTAGATTTGGAAGAGTGGAGACCTATACTTTTTCTTAATAGTTTCATACCTGATGGTTTGTTAGCACTGCCTCTCCACCATGGCCTTTTGTCAACATTCTCCATACTGTCTGGACTCCAGCTACACTGGCTTTCTTGATATCCCCTAAACTCACCACAGTAAGCAGAATAATGGTCCCTAAAAGAGGTCTGCCTATATGCTAATCACTGAAACCTGTGACTATGCTAGGTTACATGGCAAAAAGGAATGAAGGTTGCAGATAAAATTAAAGTTTCTAATCAATTTGACCTTAAAGTAGGGAGATTATTTTGGATTATCCAGATTGGGTCAATGTAATCACCAGGATCTTTCAAAGTGAAATTGGGAGGCAAAGGAGTAGGTCAGGGTGATGCAGTGTGATAAAAATTCCATCTGACATTTCTGACTTTTGGGATGGAGGAAGGTGACCATGAGCCATAGAAAAAACCATTAGACACTGAAAAAGGCAAGGAAATGGTTTCTCCTCCTCTAGAGTTTCAGAAGGGAAACAGTGCTGCTAACCCCTTGATTTTAACCCAGTGAGATCCATTATAGACACTGAACTCAAGAACTGTCAGATAATAGATATGTGTTGTTTTAAATAACTATGTTTGTGGTGATTTGTTATGGCAGCAAGTAGAAACCTCATATATTCACCATGCTCCCTCCCAGCAAATTATGTTCGCACATGCCAGTCCGCCTGCCTGGAATGTCTTTCCTTCCGTTTTCTGAATAGTTAACTATCATTCACTTCATAATTGTTTTTCAATTGCTCACATGCCTAGGAAAGATTAGATCGATCTTTTATTAAATGTTCTTATGGAGTGCCACATCTATTTTGAAGCACCTTTGCATGTTTGGCATTTTACCCCTCATTGGTTGGATCTTTTGATTAGTATCTTACCCCTCCATGATACAGAATCTGTGGGTCTTTTAACTCACTACTGTATCTCCAGGACTTGGTTCAGTAGTGGGCAAACATTGAAGGTTAGTGTCCTGACCTCCTACTGACTTTAAAGAGTTGTAAAATCCATTCTTAAAGGTATTTCCTGTTGGAAATATAATGCTTTACTTGACATGTTAATTTTCTTCCTAACTACCAACTGAATCCCTACCCTTCTTTATAGACACCTCATTGTCTTAATATATAGTCTCAGATTCCTCATATCAGAGAAACAAGACAGAGGAACATAGGGAAAGGGAGGGAAAAATGAAACAAGATGAAGCCAGAGAGGGAGACAAACCATAAGAGACCCTTAATCTCAGGAAACAAACTGAGGTTTGCTGGAGGGGAGAGGGTAGAAATGATGGGGTGGCTGGGTGACGGACATTGGGGAGGGTATACGCTATGATGAATGCTGGGAATTGTGTAAGACTGATGAATCACAGACTTGTACCCATGAAACAATACATTATATGTTTATGTATATATACATAAACATATATATATGATCCCAGAGTCCTGGGAATGAGCCCTGCACTGGGCTCCCCGCTCAGTGGGAAGCCTCCGCCTCCTTCTCCCATTTCCTCTGCTTGTGTTCCCTGTCTCGCTGTCTCTCTGTCAAATAAATAAAATCTTTAAAAAATTTTGCATTGAAGTGCCAAGGACTTATAAGAATAAAATTTGAGGACTGGGATCATGACCTGAGTCAAAGGCAGATGCTTAAGGACTGAGCCACCCAGGCTCCCTTCAATGCAAATTTCAAAAAAAAAAAAAAAAAACACACTTCTTAATTTGTTTTTGTATGCTGAGAATGTAGTTAGTATTACTTTAACTCTATACGGAAATTTGAAGAGAATTAACATCTTAAAAATATTTGGTCTTCCAATCCATGAACCAGGTCTAGCTCTCTTTACTAGGTCCTTAGAAAATTCGCTTAGCAATATTTTATTGTTTAGGTGATTTTACATGTGTTTTGTTGAACTTATTCTTATTTTATGATTTCAATGTTATTTTGAAAGAATTTTTATTTTCCATAGTTCACTGCCAGTGTATATCAAGAATTTTTCTCTTTTGACTTTATATCCTGTGACCTTGCTAAATCCTCTTATTTATTTTCATATTTGCATTGTGCATTTATTACTATTTTCTGTGTACATAATCAAATTGTCTATAAGTAAAAAAAATGATTTGCCTTTTCCTAATACTTATGTGTTTAGTTCTCTTGAAGTATTCTCCTATCTAAAACTTCTAGTACAATAATGAATGCAAGGGGTGGGAAACAACTTTTGTTTTTTTAAAGATTTTATTTATTTATTTATTTGAGATAAAGAAAGAGAGTGAGAGAGCGTGTGCACAAGTGGGATCAAGAGCACAGGTGAGTTGAGTGGGGGGATGAGGATACAGAGGGAAAAGCAGAAGCAGATGTCCCACTAGCAGGGAACCCAGTGATGCAGAGCTTAATTCCAAGACCCTGGGATCATTGGGGCCCCTGGGTGGCTCAGTTGGTTAAGTGACTGCCTTCAGTTCAGGTCATGATCCTAGAGTCCTGGGATTGAGTCCCACATTGGGCTCCCTGCTCAGCAGGGAGTCTGCTTCTCCCCCAACCCTCCACTTCTCATGCTTTCTCTCTCTTTCTCAAATACATGACAATACAAAGGGCTGATATCCAGGATCTATAAAGAACTCCTCAAACTCAACATACACTAAACAGATAATCACGTCAAAAAATGGGCAGAAGACATGAACAGACACTAGACACTTCTCCAAAGAAGTCATACAAATGGCTAACAGACACATGAAAAAATGTTCATCATCACTAGCCATCAGGGAGATTCAAATCAAAACCACATTGAGATACCACCTTACACTGTTAGAATGGCCAAAATTAACAAGACAGTAGACAACGTGTGTTGGAGACAATGTGGAGAAAGGGGAACCCTCTTACACTGTTGGTGGGAATGCAACTTGGTACAGCCACTTTGGAAAACAGTGTGAAGATTCCTTAAGAAATTAAAAATAGAGCTTCCCTATGACCCTGCAATTGCACTACCGGGTATTTAACCCAAAGATACAGATGTAGTGAAAAGAAGGGCCACCTGTACCCCAATGTTCATAGCAGTAATGGTCACAGTCGCCAAACTGTGGGAAGAACCAAGATGCCCTTCAACAGATGAATGGATAAGGAAGATGTGGTCTATATGTACAATAGAGTATTATGCCTGCATCAGAAAGGATGAATATCCAACTTTTGTATGAACATGGATGGGACTGGAAGAGATTATTCTGAGTGAAATAAGTCAAGCAGAAAGTGTCAATTATCATATGGTTTCACTTATTTTTGGAGCATAAGACGGAGGACATGGGGAGATGGACAGGAGAAGGAGTTGGGGGAAATTAGAGGGGGAGATGAACCATGAGAGACTGTGGACTCTGAAAAACAATCTCAGGGTTTTTGAGGGGCGGGGGATAGGAGGTTGGGTGAACCTGGTGATGGGTATTATGGAGGGCACATATTGCATGGAGCACTGGGTGTGGTGCATAAACAATGAATTCTGGCACTGAAAAGAAATTTAAAAAATAAAAATTTTAAAAAAATCTTGGAAAAATCCCCTAATTTAAAGACCCTGGGATCAGGACCTGAGCCAAAGACAGGTGTTTAATCACCTGAGCCACCCAGGTGTCCCCAGATTTTGGCTTTTAAATTTTTTTATTGTTTGTCTGATTTCTACTACTTTGATTTCTTTTTTTTTATTTAAGCTTTTTTTATTTAAACATATAATGTAACCCCACCACCCTCTCCCAA
>ML106829.1:0-13159 GCA_003697995.1 Taxidea taxus jeffersonii
GATGGGGCCTCCTTCATTTCCCTGCCCCTAATTTGTCTACTGCCTCTTAGGGATGGGAAGCCAGGTCCTTGAGGGAAAGGACCCAGTTTGCTCACAGGGGTGGCCCCAGAATCTGGTGCACAGCCGATGCTAAAACGTTTATTGTACCAAATTGAAATTTATAGTCAACGAACAGTGATAAAAGAGTTTCCTGAATCCATGACTGGCATGACTTTGTTTTTCCACTAAGATTAAATAAAGTGGAGACCGTGAGCAGTGGACATCAGAAGGAGGGGATCCCAGGAGATGTGTTCAGCACCAGTCACGGTAGTTTGGGCTTGAGGTAGCAAGGGTCTCTGCGTAGGCCACGGTGACTGGCACACACTAGGAGCTCAATAAATGTTGAATGAATGCAGGTTAGCGGTTGTGGAGGGGTCAGTGTCATCAGGCGGATACTCAGGAGCAAGTGGGATAGCTGGGGGTGGGCTGTGTGGTGGGACAGAAGGCTGAAATTCTTCGGGGTATGGGACTTCGTGGGGAGTTAGGCCACAGACTGAGAGCACTGTAGGCTGAGAGCCCTTAGTTTCAGATTATTGCTGGGTGTCCCCCAACCCCGCTTTCATTCCTCCCGGGCACATAGCTAGACTCCATTCCCAGTCCCTCTTGCAAGTAAGTGGGGACATGGGTGAGTTCTGACCGGTGGAACGTGGATGAGAGCATCATATACCACCTCGAGGCTTGGCCCCTACAGCGTTTCCTATGAGCCATCACTCTCCCTCTTGTCTTTCATTTGCCAGCTGGAGGCTGAGGAGGCAGTGGGGGACTGCGAGGACATAGGACGTGATGGGGCCACTAGGGTGAAGGGACTTGGGCCCCCGGACTGCTGTGTGGAATGGAGTTCATCACCTTTGGTTTCTCACGGGTCCAGAACGAGAGCGAGAAATATACCGATACCGGGTGAAGCCCCGAGATTGTGGATTGCTACAGAGTGGTCATTTGCTGTCCTGTTACAAAATTAACTAAAAAAAAAAAAAAAAAACTCATCTGAAACTGGGGAGGGAGAGAGTGGAGGCCGGCATCACCAGTGAGGAAAGAGCCCTGGCTGTGATTTTCCTGTCCTGAACTGAAAGCAGACAGACATGCCCATGGCAGATGCAGGGCGTTGGGAGAGAGAGCTGGTCCCGCAGGGAGGTTTCGGGACCCCTTCTAAGCATGAAGGCTTTGCGGCGACGGGAAGATATATCCAAGTGGACGCTCAGTGGGACGTGGAGAAGAGGCCGGAGATTTGGTTAGAATCTCTCCTCGAAGAAGCGCTCCCTGATCAGGGAAGGAGTGATGGACTTGAAGAGCTTGGAAGGGAGAACAGTAGGGGGTCCCGGATGTAGTTGCTGTGACTTTCCAGAGTCAGCAGATGGCAGGAGGAGCTGGTAAAGGTGTGGTCAGAAGGGAAGGAGAGGCCCCGTGGAGACTCACAAGCCAAGGGTGGAAGAAGACTTTTTTTTTTTTTAGAGATTTTATTTATTTATTTGACAGAGAGATCACACGTAGACAGAAAGAGAGAGAGAGAAGCAGGCTCCCCGCTGAGCAGAGAGCCTGATGCGGGGCTCGATCCCAGGACCCTGGGATCATGACCCGAGCCGAAGGCAGAGGCTTTAACCCACTGAGCCACCCAGGTGCCCCTGGAAGAAGATTCTAACGAGATTATCCTTCCTGTGCTGAAGACAGCCGGAAAGGGCCTTACTTCTCCACGGACTGAGATGAACTGCGAGGAAGCTCGTGGTGTGGGAGTGGAAGCAGGAAGGAGCTAAGAAGAGAAACCAGCCATGGAGCTGAGTGACCTCGCTTCTCCTGGCAGCTGAGCTGGTTGGGGGAGACTCCCCAGGCATCCCTGGGAGAGCTTTGCACCAGGAGACAGGGAACAGGGAGTTGCTTTTTGTGTCTCAGGTAGGGGCGAGAGAAGGATAAAGGACGGGTAGCGTTAGGTTCCTGTGAGCAGAAAGGGGCCAGGACTCAGCTACATTGGGTACAACTGCTAGCGTGGCCTCCTTGGGTACACAGAATCCACTCAGGTCCTGGAGGCCCCATGACTTACATGTTTCAGATCCTCTGGGCATGTATGTAACACAAAGCAAGCTGTCTCACGGTGCACTAGCCATGTGGGTTCCAGCACATTTGATCTCACTAAGCCTCAGTTTCTTCACCCATTAAATGGGGCTTAAACAATTCCAGGTTCTCCAGGGGAATTCGGGGAACTCTTCTGGAAAATAGCATGAATAGAATCTTTGTGGCCAAATCAGCCGATCTTGAGGGTCGGTGCCTTTCCAGAAGGGTACGGGTTTCCGTCTGGTTCCCTGATCTGTTTTCCTGTTCCTCTAGAACAAGGAGATACTATTAGTGGTCTTGGATCTCAGCTTCTTGTGTAGGAGCTGGAAAACCTCACACCACACACAAGGTGGCTGTGGCCACCTTGGCACCAGTGAGGTCAAAAGATCAAGGTCTAGTCCACAGTGAGAGGCAGGGCGGGGCCTGGCGTCAGTAGCAAACATTTTGAGGCCATGATGTGTGCCAGGCTCTGTGCCAAGGGCTTTCCTGGATCATCATATTTCATCATCTCCACGGATACTCTGCAGGGGAGGCACCATTCCTAATCTCCACACTGCAGAAGAGAATGTAGGCTTACAGTGATGAAGTAATTTTCCCACTCAAGGATTCATGTCAGGTAAGTGCCAGGTCAAGAAGTTGATCCAAATGGTTTGGCTTTGAGACTTCTAAAGACTGATCATCCTGGGGGAGACTGAGGCAGCACCTGGGTGATACTGGCTATTGGGCGAGGAACCTCCTCCTCTCCCAACACAGAAGGGATTGCTATGTTGGCTTAAGGCATCTGGAAACAATCTTTAATGGGCAGCACTTTAGGGCAATCAATGACACCTTTGCAGCTGGTGAGGGGAGAGTTTCTGAAAAGTTCCTTCAAACTCTACCAAACCCTCTTTCCAGAGAGGGGCGGGTAATGCTAACCCACCGCCTCCTCCCCTCCCCATCTCCTCCCACTCTGGGATAAGGCACAGCTAGCTTCCAGTTCTAGAGAGGGTCCCACACTAGACTCAGCCCTCTGACCTCTGGGTGTGCTGGTGGTTATTCCTTGGTGGTCTCCTTCACGGAGGCCTTCCCTGATACTCCAGCCTACATGGAAGGCTCTCATCCCCTCACCCTATTTTTTCCCCATGGTACATGCTATGTATTGTTTTATGCATTATCTGCCCCCCTTAATGGAACGGAAGCGCCAGAGGAACAGGATTTTATTTTGATCCGTTGTATCCCTAGTGCCTAGAACAGTACTTGGCACCCAGCAGCTGCTAATAAATATTTGTTGAATGCATGCCTGTTTCCCAAGCGCCCTGCTAAGTTCTGCCCATGCATTATCTCGCTGGATTCTCAAAGGCCTGCGGTTTGCCCACACTGGGCCCCAGAACAAATTTCGGGAGATAGTCAAGTAGATATGTCCCCTCACACCCCTCCCTGCACCCTCCTAGCAGGACCTAGGTGTAAGAAACCCTAAGGCTGGACCGAGCGGGCATCATAGGCTGTGAAATTCACAAGGCTGGAAGTTTGGTGGGATTCCTCCCCGGCTGCTGTGAATGGCACCATCTGATGCCAGCACCTTCACGCCTCTCCTGGTGTGAAAGTCTTGAAGGGTACAGGACAATCACAGCTCCCAGAACCTTCTTTCCAGAAATTAGCAACAAACCAAAGAGGAGAGAACCATCCGTGGATGAGTGGGGCGGCGGGGAGTTGGGGGGGAGGGACTTCTGCCCCTGCCCCCCTATTGATCCCAGGGAGGGTGACCTCAGGACATTGGGGTGTGGGTGGGTGGAGAGCTGGGATGGATAAAGGGAAGGTTTTTGGCCTTTTCTTCTCCTGGATTATTGCTGCTGCCACTGCCTCGGGCTCAGGGGGCATGAGAGCTTTGGCCTGGCCAGAAGTCACCCCAAGGAGAACTGGAGTAAACTGGCCAGCCCTCAGCTCGTGAGGGCTTCTTTCCTAGGCTGGGCCTTTTCAGAAAACGGGAAATTCCCCTACGTCACACCCCAAGAGCTGATAGCTTACCCCCAGCCCATTATGATAGAATGTATTTAGGACCTGGGGGGGGGGGAGTGGCAAACGGCAGCCTAGTGTGGCTCACAAGATTTCCGGGATGAATGTTAATGGTTCTGGGAATGCGACGCTGACCTGCCACACAAAGTCGTCCTCTTTCTACTTCCTCCTCGATTCTGACTATAGTAGTCTCCATTTCTGTGGCCTGATCCTCCTCATTCACTCTTTTTTTCTTTTTTAAGATTTTATTTATTTATTGGACAGACAGAGATCACAAGTAGGCAGAGAGGCAGGCGCAGAGAGAGGAGGAAGCAGGCTCCCTGCTGAACAGAAAGCCCGATGCGGGGCTCGATCCCAGGACTCTGGGATCATGACCTGAGCCGAAGGCAGAGGCTCAACCCACTGAGCCACCCAGGTGCCCCCCGCCCCCACCTATCACTCTTTAAAATAAACTTCCTCTCACTCAAAGTCTACTTGCTTTGTGGTGAATTAACGAACATACAACAGATATTTGTGGAAAACTCCTTGGATGTGAAGCTGTGCCCACAGCAGTGGGTAAGACACACAAAACCGTAGTCTTCCGGGGCTTTGTAATCCTGGGCCGAGGCCTTTCTTCAGCCTCTAAGGCAGGCCTAGTTCTGTATTCTTAGCGCGGCCTGGCGTGGCCTGCTGCGCGGCAGACCCACGTCTGTAACTTGTCAGCATTGTGAAAACGTAACTCGTCATGCAGAGGAACAACCTCCCCCCCCCAAAACCATCCATACCACCTCACACAGCTCCCCTCTCTTCCTATTTAATCCCGGAGGCTGCATTTAGGTTCCACGAACACCAGGACTAAGGAGGGCCTCAGCCTTGGGATGGTGCTCCGGGGCCCGCATGGACACGATGACGGCCTAAAGTGACCCGGAGCTGGTTCAGAGGCAAACTCCTGGGTGTTCAGCATGGAGAACCCTTTGACCTGAACCTGGCCTCCCCCTGGCCCTTTCCCAGAGCAGCAGACTGTGTTTCCGAGAGGGTACGTGTGACCCACTTCACCTTGGTCACGGTCAGTTAAAGAGCTGGTCTGGCATTGGGGATGCCTGTCGCTTAATTCACTGCTCTTATACCCCCATTTTATAGGTAACCCATCAATAGTAATTTAATATCATACATGCCTGCATTTTCATGATCAAAATTACAAGCAGTATTTTTTGGCTAAGAGGTTTAAATATTCCCCGGAGCCTGAAAAAAGAAAAGAATATGACTTTCCCCATTGCCTGTATCACTTCCCTGGAGGGACATGACGACCCCATCGAAACGTCAACACAACAGAACTTGAACCTGGTGTACTGAACGGGGCTTTAACACCTGTTTCGACTCCCACATCTTGAAAATCTTTGGGAGGTGTGCATGTCCATCTGTGTGGATGTGTCTGGGCATATGTGTGCGTACTATGAAGGGATTTTTGTCACAATAATTTTTGTTGCATCGGTATCTCAAGGGGATTTCTGGAAGAACTCGTTTCTTCTCGAAGTGCCCATTTTTGGAAGAATCTGTCCATCTTTAGATGCTCAGGCATTATTCATTGCCAGTGGTGATCACTGTTCCCAAGTCTTGCTTTTTGCATATGCGTAGATTTTTGCAATTCTGCGTAGAAAGTACCCAACTTTCTATACCAGAAGTTCAATTATAAAGTGGTTATGGGAACCGGGAATACATTTTCTCATTAAAAACAACATTATATATGGCTATGTGGTTTAGTTAATCCTTGAAGCTTGTTTAACTTCATATATAGTTGAAATGCTGCCCATTTGGAATTAATGGAAGTCTGAAACACTGCCTTTTCACCATCAGTGCTTAAATAGAAAAACTATAAAACCAAATAAGAATTCCTTTTTAATTATCATGAATGCTGGTGGTAGGGGTGAGCAGTTTTATTAGGCATGGAGGCAGATGAAGACTTTGAGAATTCTAGATCGGACTTTTAGATATTCTGAGGGCCTTGGGTGTGATGGTCCTGGCTTCTTAGTACGGTTAATTTGACTACCAGACTATGGCCTTCTCTTCCTTCTCTAAGGCATTATTAGCCCCACTGTTTAAGTTAATCAGATGTGACTAGGGCTTTGCTGACAAATGGAATAAAGTAAAGGAAGAGAGAAAGAGGGAAACATTTTCCCTCTTGAGATCACTAGGTAGAGTTAGAAAAAAAGTGGGCAAATGAACTGCCTGTGTATGTGAGCGGGGAGACCCCATGTGTGTGGATCCCCTGGCACTGACTTTTTTTGGGGGAAGGGGAGCAGGAGAGAGCTACTGCACAACCCACTCACATGGCTCAAGCCCAAGGGTCAGGGGTAGCCCAGAGTCCCGAACTCTCCTGGTGTCTGATGTGAGTCATCCCAAATCAGCATATCTGCCCCACTCTGGCAGCCAATCCTATGCAGTCCTGTGAAAGAAATATCCTGCTAGCCAGTAGCAGTGATCTGCATTCCCTGATGCCTTCCTGAGATGTGAACCCAGCCGGAACCCCAGAACAACTCGGTAGACGTGAAGGCTGGAGCCCTTTGGGACATCTGGTCACACCCATACATTTGGGGGGTGGGGAGAAGATAGGGAAGGGGCTGGAGAGAGGGGTTGGAGAGCATCCCAAAGGGAAGATACAGGGTCTGGGGCAAGAGAGGGGGACTTAGAAAATTTTGAGTGAGGCATAGCTGCACTTGTCTAAAGGCAACACTATGTGAGATGCTCTCCTGAGATGGGCCCAAATAGACTTTGAATGGCACAGAAAGAAAAGGGGGAGAAACTGGCATTTCAGGTCTTCCCAGTAAGAGAAGAAAAGGGATGATGGGATGAGGTGTGATCTGTTCTATGCGCTGTCCGCCAGCAACATTGTCCCTACCCCTGGTTTGGCTCAAATTAGAGATATAGAATGATGTTTAATTGACATCACGAGTGCTGGTAGGGGAGAAAGCAACCACAAACTCACCATGCTTGCCAATGCTTGGGTTAGAGAAGTAAGGTTTGATGGGGATGGCCTGAAGGTCATAAAGTCAATCGATGGATTTCGTTCTTTAAATCTACCCATAGGTCACACCAGCTGTGGATCTGAACCACGTGCTTTTGGTCTCCAGTGGAAAGGCTTTTAACAAATTCAGGTTTCTTAAGAAGCCATCGACCTACATGGAGGGAAGTTTTAAGAGACAAAATTGCAGAGCTCCTTGTCACATTTATGGTAAGAACGCTGTATTCTTTATAAGGAAGAAATTTCTCTTGGGTCTTTGTGCTAGGAAGAGTTGTTTTTCTCCTAAATACTCGGATTGTATTTTATGGATTCTCAAAATCATATAACGGACCCTGTCTCCTTTTTTATTGCTTCTATTAACATTTGAAGTGATCTTGAGCGAGTACACAAACCGTCACAACCTGCAGAATTAAAAATCTCACTGCATCTTCATCGTTTTCCCCTTGTTTCCTTCTTTTCTTTAATTTTCTTGTTTACCTATTGTTTTGCCTTCATTATAGTGCATGCAATTTTAAAAACTCATCTTAAACTATTTTGGGAGCAAGGTGGTTAACTAAATACAAAGGCGGCAAAGGGGCGCTAGCTCACACGGTCCATTTGCTGACTGTGGTTGGGTGGCTTGTACAACAGGCTATTCATGAGTACAGGAAATTTGCAAGACTGATGTTAGAAACTCTGGAAGTACCTGCACTATTTATAGTTGCATTTTTAAACAAATTCTTGAATCTGAGCGGTGAATATGTGCTATTCTAACTGGAAAGGTAATTATCAAATTCCTTAGTAGTCATTTGGCCATAGTATAGAAGTGCCCTTGCACTCCGGGAGCAAGAGACTGGTGGCTTTCATCTAAGCAGCACTGTTTTCTTTTTAAGGTTAATTCCATTCAAAGATCAAAGTCCAAATACTTAATCAAAACCACCGATTTTGCAAGTCCTCGGCCAATCTTGGACTAGATTTGCAACCACCAAGTAGTGAGGAAAGCAAAGCCAAGTGGGACCAGACCCTTAAAAAGTACATTGGGTGTTGAACTTTTTTTTTTTTTTCCTAGTTAGCACTCAACACTGAACCTGTTGCTCTTCAAGTTATCTCTCCTGTCAACTGGGAAAAGAACTAAGCTGAAGCTAGAAATGGTTTGAATGGGGCAAGGAAGGATGTTTATCTTCTAAATACAGTTGACCCTTGAACAACACAGGCTCACATACATGTGTTTTGTTTTGTTTTGTTTTTCCAGATAAATACAGTGCATTACTATAAATGTGTTTTCTCTTCCTTTTGATTTTCCTTTTTTTTTTTTTAAAGAGTTTTATTTATTTGATAGAGAGAGACACAACGAGAGAGAACACAAGCAGGGGGAGTGGGAGAAGGAGAAGCACACTCCTCGCTGAGCAGAGAGCCTGATGTTGGGCTCGATCCCAGGACCCTGGGATCATGACCTGAGCCAAAGGCAGATGCTTAACCACTGAGCCACCCAGGCGCCCCCCTTATGATTTTCTTTTCTTTCCCCTATGATTTCTTAATAACATTTTCCTTTTGCCAGCTTCCTTTATTGTAAGGACACAGTATATAATATATGTAACATACAAAATATGTGCAGATATGCTGTTCATGTTACTAGTAAGGAGTCCAGTCAACAGTTGGCTCTCAGTAATTAAGTTTTTGAGGAGTTAAAAGTTATACATTGATTTTCGATGGGAATGGTCACTCTTAATACCCATGTTGTTTAAGGGTCAACTGTATCTTTCTTAGTTGAGGTATCCCTTCCATTTCTCCCTGTGTCATCTGGTCACAGTAGAGAATGGTAAGGAGCCTACGTGTTCACAGGTGGTATAAGTATTGGGTATAGCGCAGCGTCCTGGGGGTGAGCAGAACACAGGTATCATTTGGGGAAGTGATTCAGTCTTCTTGGGCTTGCTTCCCTACAGGACCAACCAGAGGCCAAACTGGGGAGAAGGAAAAGATTGGTCCTCATTCTTTTGGCCTCTTTTCCATGGGGAGTGATTCTGACTCTCACCTGCTTTGAATAGAAGGTGTCAAGGAGATTTTCTGGTACAAATATTAACAGTGCAGAAAGTTGGCCCTGATATGGAGGATAGTTTGAAAAGGGAAGAATTGAGGTCACTGTGTTCTTAAAGAAAAGATTTTGAGGGGTGCCTGGGTGGCTCAATCTCTTGGGCATCTGCCTTTGGCTCAGGTCATAATCTTGGGGTCTTGGGATTGAGTCCTGCCTTGGGCTCTCTGCTTGGCAGGGAGCCTGCTTCTCCCCTCTGCCTGCTTGTGCTCTCTCTCTCTCTCAAATGAATAAAATCTTAGGGGAAAAAAAGAGTTTGAAAAAAATCACAACTTGTAAATTTCAAGAGACCATCTTCTTTATGGTTTTTTCTTTATGAGCTGTAGATATAATAAATACTCATTTGTACACACTTGCCTTAAGGAAAGCCCCCTAGTGGGCTCCTGGGTGGCTCAGTCAGTTGAGTGTTGGACTCCTGGTTTCAGCTCAGGTCATGATCTCAAGAGTTGTGAAATGGAGACCCACGTTGGGCTCCACATTCAGTGGGGAGTCTGCTTAAAGATTCTCTCCCTCTGCCCCTCTCCTCATTAGCACACACAGTCATGCTCTCTCTCTCTCTCAAATAAATCTTTAAAAAAAGGAAAAAAGGAAAGACCATCTGAAATGCACAGCAATGGATTTCCAGGGGGTTGTTTTTCTCTTGCTTGGACCTAAGGTCCAATTTCCCTATAATAGATGTGAGTGATGATCTGGTTGGATGCTAAGGGGGGGAAGCTTCTCAAGTCAGCACATAAAGAAGAAAGTCACGTCCAGGAAAATTACCACAGAAGATAACTCTCCTACTAAGACAGGATATACATAGCTTTGTGCATCACACACTAATGACCTTGCCTTTAGGGGCCAAGATGCATCAAAAGATGCATGTATTTGTCCTCCAGAATCCACATAAGAGGTGCCAAGTGCTGCTAAGCTTGGTGAGAGCTGAAACCGGTCATGGAGGAAATCTCTCCCACCCTGTTCCTTACTCTGTGGAGCCCACCGTCACTGAGGGGAACAGGGCCTCAGGAAACATCTTCATTCTTCAAATTGCTCTCTCTCTCTCTCTTCCCAGGAAGCACTGTGAGGGCTCATCCTACAGCTGGGTTTGCAAGATAAGCCATTATAATCGCCTAGATGGCATCTTGTCGATCAACAAAATTAACATTTTATTTTAGGGTGGACTTATTTAATTAATTAAATTCAATGTATTAAAGTCTAATGTGAATTTATTCCCACTTCAGCTAAGATTGGTAGGAATGGAGTAGGCCCAGCTATAAAAAGCAGGGCTTTGGGGCACCTGGGTGGCTCAGTGGGTTAAGCCTCTGCCTTCAGCTCAGGTCATGATCCCAGGGTCCTGGGATCGAGCCCTGCATCGGGCTCTCTGCTCAGTGGGGAGTCTGCTTCCCTTCCTCTCTCTCTGCCTACCTCTCTGCCTACTTGTGATCTCTGCCTGTCAAATAAATAAATAAAAAAAAATAAAAATTAAAAAAAGCAGGGCTTTTCAGGAGGGCGGTGAGGGTACCTGCCCACATTTGCTCTGAAGTCCAACTTGGAAGCTCTGGGCTGCTGGAACAGAGGCTGACTTCTGTGAGGATGACTCCTAACCATGGGTTACTTTCCTAATTGGGGTCCTGCTCTGGTTAGGTTGGGGTGGAGGGCAGGAGGAGTGAGAGGTGGGAGGGATGGACCAAATCCTATCTCTGTACACTTGTCCTTCACTCCCTCATCCCCAAACAGAAATAGGCATCCACAAGACTGGTCTGCCACTGAGCGGTGTCGGGGGTCCCAGGCAGAGAGAACATTCACCCAACACCTAACACCCAACCCATACTTCTTGAGCATCTGTGAGATGTGGGGCACCTGGGATAAGCTGGCATCTTCTTGAGGGGACGGCTTATCTAGATTCCTTTTCTCCTCCCACGGAGGCAGAAACAAGGTGATAGAGATGACACCATTATGGCAGTGCCTTCTCGTTCAGTGACTTGTCCAGCCTCGCTGAGCACATGGAGCAGGCCAGTGGGGTTAAGACGTGGGTTTTGGAGTCAGACAAACCAGGGTTCAAATTCCACTTCTGAGATTTGTGAGCTGCATGATGTTGGACAAGTTTTTTGGCCTTTCTGGGCTTCAAGCAAAGTATGAAAATAGTCTGCTAATGGGAATGATACTTCCTAAGCATCTTCTATGGGTAAAGTACTGATGTTCTCTGCCCAAGAACCTTCCAGGCTATGGGAAAGACTGATACTTGTATTTGTAAGGACAAACCATGGTAAGTGCTCCAAAGGGAACAAGAAGAATCCTGTGAGACTGTGTAGCCTCGGCCCTAATCTGGGTCATTTTGGGGAGAGGGCTTTAAGGGAGGGCTCTCTTAAGAACTGCCATTCAAGCTGCGAACAGTGAGATGAGAAGGTTGCTAGCCAGAACAGTGAGGGAGAGAACTTTCTGGCAGGGTATAAAGCATCTGTCCCACCACCATCTGTCCCCCCACCATTCTCCCATGAGCAGAAGATGCTCTTCTTATCTAAAAAGAAACTTGCTGAGCCTCTGGGGAAAACCCTGTCACTGCCCAGAGCCTCCTAGAGAGATGATTCTGTGTCTCTAAGCCTCTGTGTCCCACCCCACAGGATGTGTGGGGCTGGTGGTCCTCAAGTGGCAGCCCCCAGCCTTCCCAGCTATTTTCACCTTCCTGAGAGCATGTCTCTAGTGAGGCTGGCCTCCCAAGCTGGGCGCCCGCCAGTCAGTCTAGCCAGGGAGAGAACTATTTTGGGAATTTTTATGATGGAACAATATTTTTTTGGTAAACAAATGGAAAGCTGTTAAATAGGGAGGCTCACCTCCCCCCGCCCCAAGCTCCTGGTTCACCTTTCTCCATGTGGAGGTGTCACAGAGGCGGCACTGTCCAGTGGGGAGAGAGTCCCCAGGGCTGCCCACCCCATCATTTCTCTCAGGATACACATCTGCAGAACCTGGGAAGCTGCTCCTCTCCATGCCCTATCTTTTGTTCCTTGGAAAAAAAAAAGGCTTTAGTGCAGTCGGGGGGGGGGGGTAGTATGTGCCATGTCTGATTAACCCCGTAGGGCTTGAGGGTGGCTTGGACTCAGCTCTCACGGGGACCTGAGGGACATCTGCCATCCTTTTCTATTCCCCTTGACAGGGAGGGCACCAGGGCCCAGAAAGGGGAGGCCCCTTTCCCAAGGCCACAGAGCTCATCAACCACAAATGAGGTTGGAATCCAGGTACTGGGCTCCTATCCTAGTCCTCCTCTCTTTCTTTGGGAACAATAAGCCAGGCCAGCGGTGAAGAAGAGGAGAGAGGGGGCTGTGAGTTTGGTATTTTGCAGGAAGCCTACAAACCAGCGGTCAAGAAGAGGAGAGAGGGGGCTGTGAGGTTGATATTTTGCAGGAAGCCTACAAACTCTCCACTCAGAGTCAATCCTGAATACTAAGTTCCTCAGCACCGACCGTCCCCAGCCTCACCTGGCAGGGGACCTTCTTTATTCTGGACCCGTCCTTGATCCTGGCCCTGCCCTGCCCTGGCTGGGCTTCTCCGGGGCACTCGCCTCTGATTGGCTGCTGCGGTTGCTGGGACTTTGTGACCCAGGATCCTTCTCACTGGTTGATGCTGGGACCAACCCTGCCTAAGCATGGCTCCTCCAGCAGTTACGCCCCCTCTTGTTCTGTCTACAGCTGCCTGGCCTACCTTTTCTCAGACTGGGCTACTGTCATTTTTTTATGTTTGAGTTGAGTAAAGTTAATTAGGGTCACAACTAAAAATAGGATGAGTGTATTACCTTCTTCTTAAGACAGAGCTAAGAGGGGACGCCTGGGTGGCTCAGTTGGTTAAGCGTCTGCCTTCAGCTCAGGTCATGATCCCAGCGTCCTGGGATCGAGTCCCACATCGGGCTCCTTGCTTGGCAGGGAGCCTGCTTCTCCCTCTGCCTCTGTCTGCCTGTGCTCACTCTCTCTCTCTCTCTAACAAATAAATAAAAATAAAATTTTTAAATAAATAAATAAATAAAATAAAAAATAAATAAAAAAAAAGCA
>ML106830.1:22766-33227 GCA_003697995.1 Taxidea taxus jeffersonii
ACATGTGACCAATCCAGAGTTGCAAGAATTTCATGCAAAAGCCAGTAGTAGGCAAGAAGTCAGCTTCACCTGGACCCAGAGGAGTCCTCGGAAACCAGTAACAGGTAGGACACCAAGACGAGTGGCTCCAAGGGCCTAGGGAGGACGATCCACACAACATCGCCTCACCAGGGCCCTCTCGGCTGCTGCAGGTGCTGCATGGGGGTTGGAGAAGCTGGCCAGGGCCACGGTGCTGCCCCCGAGTGCCCCATCAGCCTCAGGACCCATAGCGGGCACTCCTTCCTTGGAGCTGGGGCCCAACCCGACTGCTCTCACTTTTCTGGCTTTCCCGGGTGGAGCTGGAGGCCCCAAGACCCCAGATCCAGTGTTTGGCTGCACACAGCCCCAGGACTCAGCCACGCAAGCTGCAGAGACCACCAACCACAGATCCAAAGCTCTGCTGAACATCATCACGGTGAAGGATCGGTGCAGAAACAGGATCCCCAAGGCGGGAAGGGGCCGGCACGGAAACCCCAGCACCGAGAGCCTTCTGGCTCCTCATCAGGTCTGTTCATCCAAGAGTGCTGGGCAATAGAGGCTGGGAGGCCATCCTACACGAGCCTCCATGAGGACAGCTACTGGTACCACACCAAGCACTTTGCTCTTTGGGTGGGGGTGAGGCTAAGTACAAGACCCCACCATCCTGGCTTCACCCCACGACCCTCCGTGCCCACGGGGGCCCCAAAGAGCCCCAGGAGGGGCGTGCAGTGGACAAAGGTGCTCACCTGCAGCTCGGTCTGGAAGAAGAACTTCTGTGGGCACTGTGAGCAGTCGTAGATCTTGTCCTCCTGCCCGTGCACGGCAAAGATGTGCTGCTGCAACTTGTTGGCCTGGACAAAGACTGGATATGGACACGGCCGTCAGGCCAGACTCTGGAGACACCAGCCCGGCCACCCCCACCCCACTCACAAGTAGGGAATCACACAACCACAGACATAGTCGGCCAAATATGGGGTTACTAGGAGACCACCGGCAGCTACTACAGGGAGCAGAGCCAGTGGAGCTGAGCTCTGCCACCAAGGGGCTGTGGAACGTTGGGTAAGTCACTGAGCCTCTCTGGGCTTCATTTCTTCTTCTGAAAAAAATGAGGATCATTAAAGTAGCTCAGTGGGTGGCTGGGAGGGTCAAATGGGTTAATATTTGCAAAATGCTTAGAAAATGGCCTGGCACATGATTCGTGCAGGGAATGTCATCGCCGTCACCATCGCCACTTGCCAGACACCGTCTGTATATGGGCTCCTGACTCTAGCACAGGCCTGTAAGGCGAGCGCTATTGTTACCCTCATTTTATGGATAAGGAAACTGAGGCACTGGGAATGTTAAATGACTCGTCCCAGGTCCCACTGCTAGCAGGCGGCAGAGCTGAGAGTTGAATTAAATAAATTTAACACATTGTCTGGTACAAGACGGTGCTCGATAAACACGAATTACTATTCTTGTTGAGGTTATATTCCTCAGATCCCCACGCAGAGGCCCCATGTCGTGGGTCAGCAGACCTGGCAGCCAAAGCCCCTTGGTGCCAGTCTCCGCCTGGCCCGTAGGGTATGATGGTAGCAGATGGCAGGGAGCTCCCGAGACTGAAGGGGAAGTGGCCCCAGGGTGTTCCAAGACTCCTGTGCACCCCAGAGGTGTGTGAGTGTGCAGGGACTCTCCCTGTAGCACAGCCCCTTCCTCAGGCCCATCATGGAGTGGGTCACAGCCCTGGCTTCCCGGTGGCAACTGTCCACGAGGCAGCCTCGGCCCTGGGTGCACACAGGAGGTGGCCCTGAGGCAGCTGTGTGTCTGGGAGGTGAGCACTTCAGAAATCCTCCCCCGCCGGGCGCCCTCCCCGGGGTGGGCTTCTTGCCATGGCAGACGACAGATGTCAGGGGAGGCAGGGGGAAGGCCAGGGCTCCCCCATGCACACCGGCTGCCATCTGGGCAGCAGGAGGGGGGGATGGCAGAGCCCCTGAGACTCGCCTCGGGCCGGGACAGCCGCTCGCCTGGGCGGGCAGCCAGGCTGGGGGTGGGGGCCAGAGGCTGGGGACTTGGCCAGCAGAGCTGCCCTTGACCCCTCCATCCTGGAGCATGGATGGAGCAGGGGCCCAGGCAGGCCCAGGAGGCGGGGAAGCCAAGAGATGTGTATAGAGAGCGCCCTACTGTTGCTGGACAGGGCTCACAGCTCAGGGAGAGGAGCCCGGAGCCCACGAAAGGCAACACAGGGGTGAGGCTGGGCTGGAAAAAGCAGTTATGCAGAGCAGTGAGAGGTGAGCTAGGAAAGAGGGCCCTCAACCAGCCTAAGAGGAGGGACCAGGGTGGGGGGCCAGCTCTGCATGGGGCGGGCAGGGTGATGGGCTGTGGGTCCCTTGGGGATTCCAAGTCCATGTCAGGGCTCGAGCATAGGCTGAGGTCCAATAATTAAGGGGTTAGGCCCTGCATCCCCTCCCCCACCCCAGGCACACTCACCTGTGAAGCACACGGGGCACTTGAAGGTACCACCCATGCCCTCGAAGCTGTGCTCAATGAGGTGACACAAGAGCTTGGCTGGGGAGTCGAACATCTGGTTGCACAGCTTACACTCATGGTTGATGCCTTCCTCTGCAAGGAAAACGGCGGCCATCAGTGCCCCTGTAAACTGTGTCCTCTGGGCAGCAGCCCAGGGACCCCCAGCATAGCCCAGGCCAGCCTCTCCCTAGTCCCAAAACCAGGGCTGGTGCGAGGGCCACAGATACCAAGACCCACCCTACTCCAGACGGCCCTGCCCCCAGAGGCCGATAGACTCTGGGGGCTGGCCCCACATTTCTGGTTCGTGAAGGCATCATTTGCTGTGATCTCTCTTGCTGGTCAAGCAAGAATGTGTGTGGGCCATGATCAATAGCTTGAATCTGAGACCACATCACAGTGGAGAGGACCCCAGGATGGGGTCTGCACAGAAGAAGAACAACCAGAATTCTTAAAAGTCCAGGAGCATATTTACTGAGCACATGCTATGTGCTAGGCACTTTGAGCTGGGGATTCTGTGGGGACCTAAACAGAGAACGTGCTTGTCCCCATTCTAAGGGTGAGGGAGACACATAATAAAGATGACCAACACATAACACAGTGTCAGGAGGTGATGAGAGAACTTGGGGACTCCCTAGGTGACAGTCAAGGGCAAAGGCCCTGAGGTGAGCCCGTGATGCGCTAGCTTGCTGGTAGCAGGAAGGCAGAATGCCTGAAGCCCGGGGGCCGGGTTGGGGGTGGTGAGGTCAGAGGGGACGCAGGGATGCCCATCCCCCAGGGCCATGCTGTCCACTTGAGCCGCCATCAGTAGATGTCACTAAAACAACAACAAAACAATCTTTTTTAAAATTTTGGAACAGATGGCCTATGGACAGCGTCTGATGGACAAAGGGCAGACACCCTGTCCTTTCAGATCAGAACATGGCTCCATCTACCCACCTGGGAGCTGAGATGACCTCAAACCTTCACTCAAAAGGGCCCAGGGAAGAGAGTGTGTCCTGGGGAACTGGCCTCTCGACAGCACCCAGGGGAGCAGAGCCGAGGTCTGGCGTCCCAGCCCAGAGTCAGCAGGGCAGAGTTCGAATCCTGGCTGCTTCTTCCCACCGCGGGGCCCAGACGTCAGTCCACTCAGAATAAATGAGTGCCCCCGATCTCCTGTCCCGTGAGGCTGTGTGAGGATGGAAGGGGCCAGCGTCTGCCACCAGTGTGGCCCGTGGCTCAGCAGGCGGTGTGGCGGGGAGTCACCCTGGCGTGAGGGTCACCTCATCCAGGCTTGGAAACCGGTGCTGCCACTCGCTGCATGATTTTGGGCAAGTTATGTGTGCCTCAGTTTCCTCTTTTCTCAAATACACGGTAACTGCCTTCCTTCGCGTACACACCCACGAGAAGGGCCAAAATCCAGAACCCTGATGACAGCAAGTCCTGACAAAGATGAGGAGCAAGAGGAATTCCCACCCCCTGCTGCGGGGAACGCAAAACAGCAGAGCCGCCCCGGAAGCCGCTTTGGCGGTTTGTGACAGAGCGAAACACACTCTCACTATGGGACCCAGCCGTCTCCCTCCCTGGAGATCTCCCTCCCACCCAAAGGAGCTAGAAACTTGTGTCCCACAAAAAGCTACACATGGATGGTTATAGCAACTTTATTCATAATTTCCGAGCCTCAGAAGCAACCAAGATGCCCTTCCATGGGTGAACGGATATACCCAAACTGTGGTCCATCCCGAAGACGGAGTATTATTCCGCGCTGAAGTGAACTGAGAGGTCAAAGCCGTGAAAAGATGCAGAGGAAGCGTCAGCGTGTGTTACTAAGTGCAAGAAGCCAACCCGAGAAGGCTCCGTGCTGTACGACTCCAACTATTCTGGAAAAGGCAAAACTATGAGGACGATAAAAAGATGAGTTGGTTGCCTAAGTGGGGGCGGGGATGAACAGGCAGAGCAGAGATTTCGAGGCAGGGGAAACACTCTGTAGCATATTATAATGACGGATCTACGTCATGACACATTTGTCTGCACCCCCAGAAGGTACAACACCGAGGGGGACCCCCAAGGCAAACTACGGACTTCAGGCCATTACGATGTGTCACTGTAGGTTCGTCTTTGCAAAATACACATACCTGGTCCTTCTGGTGAGTGGCCCAGGTGAGGGAGGCTATGCACCTGTGGGGCAGAGCCTAGAAGGGAAATCTGTATCTGACCTCCCGATTTTATCATAAACCTAAAACTGCTCTAAAAAAATAATAAAAGTTGGGGTGGCTGGTGGCTCAGTCAGTTGAGCATCTGACTCTGGATGTCGGCTCGGATCTTAATCTCAGGGTCCTAGGATGGAGACCCGAATCAGGCTCCGTGCTCAGTGGGGTGTCCCTCTCCCCCTCCCCCACCTGCCCCTCCCCACCACACATGCCCATACTCTTTCTCTCAAATACTCAATTAAATCTTTTAAAAATAGTAAATTAAAAAAAAGTCTTCGAAATAATGCCACACACCCCCCCCCCCCGCGCGCCTAGTAACCCTCCTCTTAATAATTGATGTGACAATTCAATGAGTTAACACAGGGGCCCTGGATGGCGCAGTCCATTGAGCGTCCGACCCTTGGTTTCGGCTCGGGTTCTGAGCTCAGGGTGGTAGGTTCAAGGCCCGCAGCAGGCTCTGAGCTCAGTGAGGAGTCTGCTAAAATTCCTCCCTCCTTCTTCCTCTGCCCCACCCTGGGCTCTGCTCTTTCTCTCTCAAATAAATAATCTTCCCCCCACAAAAAGGTAAATGGGTTAATACCTAAAGAGGGTTTTAAGCAGTCCCGGCACACAGCAAGTGCTCAGGTAGTGTTTGTTGTCAAGCATGCCAGTATCAGTGAGAGTATTATCTGGGACAGCCAAGGACACAGGCTCCCTCTCGGGCTCCCCCAGGGAACCAGCCGCCCCGAAGGTGCCAGGTGCTCTGATTTGCCCTCAAAGGCAAGAATTCGGTAGCAGAGGGGCTCTGCCAGTGGCAAGACATGCACACAGATGGGCTGAGGCTCCTGGCGAGTCCCTGGGTCCCCAGGCCCTGGCAGGGGCTGACAGGGACAGCATGCATCCCCCTGGCCCAGCCATCCCCCACCCCCCCCCCCGTACCCCCGCAGAGGTGCACGCACACACGTGCACGTGCCGGTGGGCCTGCCCCACATAGCCCACTGGCTGGAATCTACCGGGTGTTTGTCGTGCCCCTGGAGCCCCAGCAACTAGGCCACACGCACCCGGCAGAGACTCAGGCAGAAAAGGAATTCATTGACAAGTTTGGGGACACAGGGCAGGCTCAGCGCGCTTGCCGCACAGGCCCAACTCACGTCCTCTGCTTCCCTTAGGGAGACTCTCATCATAATTAGAGATGGCCGCCTGTGTGGGGGCTGCCTCAGAAGACCCCCCAACACACCCGCACCCCCCCACACAAACAATGCTTCTCGGTGCCCGGCACAAAGTAAGGAATGGAGGGACGAAAGGCAGAGAAGTACCATCCTTATGGATGGCCTGCCTGGTAGAATGTGGGCACCTCTTGGGCATTAACAAGGCAGACGGGATGTGAAATGATGATTTTAAGCTGAGAACATAAATTAAATATCAGAATTAACCCTGCTGGCCGGTAAAACCCCATTTCCAGGGAAGAATTCGACCACTTGCTAAGGTAACAGCCAACTGGGGGCAGTGCTCCGAACGGGATTCAAAGCCCTTCTCATCCATATGGAGCCCACCTACACACCACCTCCAGGCAGCTCCCCCTGACTATGCCAGCATGCACGGCTGCACCCGGCTGGGCACGGTGACCCTGGATTCCTCTAGCCACATCCTAGGAGTCTTTCTGATCCTGGCAACTAGGTGATGGGCACAGATAATGGCTCTCCCTCCTCCAGCCTCCCGAGCATCAGGCCCCGCCTGGACCCACAGAAGGAGCTCGGGAAATACTCACGGAGGAAAGACGCCCCCAGCGGGCCCTCTCCCCCTGCCCAGCCAGAGCCAGCTCCCCAGGCAGGGATGGCAAAGGAGGATTTACTGCTCTCTGCCGAGCGGGGCCTTGATCCACTTGGCTGTGAATGGAGACGTGCCGTCTGATGCACAAACACCAAGAGGACAAAGAAGGCTCCCGCAACTTATAAATCAGAGAAATCATGTCTGACAGTCACTCTCCGTTCTCCGAGTGCCAAGCAATGCATCAGCCAGTCTCCCCTGATTCATAGACACTGCTACACCCCGCACCCACCTTCACGAATGTGTGCACAGTCAGGCAGCCCTGGGGCCGCCAGCCGGGTCTGGGGCCCCAAACAGCTGCCATTTCAGCACATCACACCCCCAAACCGGCGTCGATGAGAGGTTGTGGGCTAATTAGATCCAGAGCCCCATAGACAACCGCGTGTCCCTGCTCCATTTCCTCGCCCCCGGGCACCCCAACATGTTAAAGAGACTCAAACCTGGGGAGACAGGGGAGGGAACATAAAACAAGTGCCAAGTGCAAACAGAGCAAAAACCAAGAAAGCCAGAGGGGCTCCCGCAGAACCAAGAATCTCTCCCACTCGGGCCGGACCTCCAGGTCTGCAAACCTTCTTTCTGAAGGACATGCCCTCTTCCCACCAGAGGCAATTGGAGGAGCTCCCTGGGGTGTCCACCCTGTGTACGTCTCCCTGTCCAGCCATCCAGGAAAGTGGAGGTGGAGCGGGGGCAGGGCACTGCCCTAGTTAGTGTGCCGACCCTCCTGTGCGTGCCGGTGACCCGGTAGCAGCCAGCCCGCGGATACGGACCGAGTCCGTCGCCACCCGTGGTTCCTTACCCCGCCGACACGGACGACCTCTCGTCCGCCCCAAACCGCGGGCTCCTTGGAGAGCAGCACCCTCTGAGAGTAACTTCCCCGAATTATGTAAGACCGCACAGCCTCGGCAGACACCATGGAGCAGAATGACAAAGCTGTCTTGGGAGCCCGCGGGCCCCTGCGCCCCGGCACAGGGGGCTGGAGGATTTTGTGAGTTAAGACGCAAAATCACTTCCTCTCCTTTTTATTCTTTCTTTTTTTTTTTCTTTTTTGTAGCACATGACAGGCATCCATAAGAGAGACCCACACAACTCCAATGAATTATGCAGCCCTGCTCATTTGTAAAGTGAAATGCAGATTTTTGCCTGCTCACTGTGCCAGATCTTTCCTCCTAGTCCCCATAAGTCGGGGCTGGCACGGGGATTCCATTGATTTCTTATGATTTTTTTAAAATAAAAATAAATAAAAACCATAACTGCCCAAAGAAACAACCCAGCAAGCATGAATATCCCAGAGTCCCCCCCAACACACACCCCACCCCAACCCTCTCTCTCTCTCTCTCTTTTTTTTTGCCTCTGCTCAGGAATAATAAGTGTTAATTTTACACTTCATTTCTCAAAAAAATAATAGGATGTGCTTTTGCTTAAAACCAAGTCATCCTGCTGGAACCTTTCAGGCTGAAACTGTGTCAGCCCAAAAGAGGGGCAGAGGGCTTTGTGGAAGAGTGTCGTGCCGAGATGATAGCTCCCTGTAATGTCCTCGGTACCGACTTTTGTCTCCAAAAGCATTTGATCCTGGCAGACACATACTTATTTCCATACAGGTCTTGGGGGAAGCCAGGAGGAGAGAGAGCTGATTATCAGAATCCTGAAGGTGAAGCTCAGGTGGGCCCCACTGATGTCAAAGGCAGGCCTGGGCACACATTCGGAGGCCATAATTTGCTGCCTGGGAGGGAGGGGCAGGCGGTTGCGGCGGGGAGTGGACGGCGCATTGTTCTCAGGCTCTCATGCACTGAGCGCGACCTGCTCCCGCCATATCGCTGGTCCCGGCCCTTCTCTGAGCAGGGACCCCACTCGGGGAAGCTGACCCGGGAGTGGTGTCATTATGGCACAGACCCCTCCCAGGGGAGAGGACCAGTGACTGCCACCTGCGTCGACGGCGGGCGTAATTAGCCACCTCCATTCGGGGAGCGGCAATTAAGGACCCAGAAGGGAGAACGAGAAACGCTTAAGTATGAGTCCCAGTTCCAGTCATTCGCTGTGTGTACTTGGGTAGTTACTGAACCTCTCTGAGCCTCAGCTCAGTTCTAGCAGAACCTTCTGCTCGAAAATGGGAAGCATCATCACAGAGTTTTTGTAAGGCTGCCAAGCGGACAGCATCTGGCACAGGATGTCTGCCCTCAGTGAAACTCTCTTCCCCCAGACCACCTCCTTGTCCTCCTTCCCTCACTTTATTCGGGAGTCTGCTCAAATGCTACCTCCTCTGAGAGGCCTTTCTGGACGCCCCCCTGCTAAAGCAGCACATACCCCCACCCTTTTTAGCTCTCTACCCACCTTTAATTTCCTTTATAGTACTTATCACCACCTGGAGTATTACAGAGTTGACTGTTTTGGTTTCTTTAACTGACTCCCTCTCTCGCACATCTCTCTTACACACCCACACACCACACACACACACACACACACACACACACCCCAGCACAGAGTAATGTAAGCTCCCTGAGAGGTATTTTGCTCATGCTATGTCACCAGTGCCTAGAATAGGGCCTGGCACATAGTAGGTGCTCAATAAATAGGAAATGAGCAACTCATGCAAAGCACTTGGTACAATGCTTGGAACATGGGGTATGGTTGCTGGGAAATGCTGGTTACCACCCACCAATGGTCTCCCCCGCCAAACTGGAAGGACTGGTGGCTTCCAAAATGTGTGCTTGCCTTAGGAAACTCACTAGTCAGATCCTAATAGAATGGCCTGCCCCAGGAGTGCAGACCTGGAGGGTCCCTCTCAGTGGAGCAAAAAGGGAAAAAAGCCTTAAAGGGGCAGCACCCATGTCAGCAAGGTGGCCGAGGCCAGGGTGGGGGCACGCGTCTTCCTAAGCAGCCCTCTATACCTTCAGAAAATACCAAAGTAGGCCCAGGACTTGAGACCTGGGACCGAGCAAGCCACCCTCTGCTCCTTGATCATCCAGAATTTGAGGGTGAGAAGGAGGATGGAAAGAGGTACCCTCCTGGCTTCCCCCTTTGAGCCTGGAGGCCCCCTTGCCAGCACCAGCTCCAGCTGGCAGGAGGGCTAGGAACTGTCCCCAGGTAAGTGGGGAGGAGCCCACACAGTGACTGGCACGGGCCAGCCCAGGGCCATGGCACTGTCCCTGCAACAGCATTTCTGGGAGTGGAAGGGAGACAGGGGACACACAGGCTGCCTCATCGAGCTGAAACTCTCTGCTCCCCGCTCGGGTGATAAATTCACCAGCCTTCAATTCCACAGCCCACCCCAAGGCTCAGGTCAAGTAAAGACCCCTGAGATCCCGGGGCCCAGGCTCAGACACACACAGGGCACACAGAGACAAGGAGGAGGAAGAGCAAGCAGCCCAGCATCCATCCAGGTAAATGAGCAGGCAAGAGGGGGACCCCAGGAGAGGACCTCTCTGATGCTGTCCTAGCAAAAAAGCAACCACAAACAGGCACTGAACAGGAAATAGAAACATAGGCCAATGGGGGACACAGTCCTTTGTTCTCTGTAAGGAACAAAGACCTTTGGGTGGAAGAGAAGAGGGCAGACACTAGTATCTGGACAGCGAGATCGGGCTGTTTATCTATTGATTCGTTATTAAATACCACAAGGAAATGAACCAAGGCAGGCTGTAAGGGAAGGGGGGTGAGGTATGTGACATTTGACCTGGGAGCTGACAAGGGACAAAGGAAGAAAACAGGGTCTGCGGGTGAGCCCTTCCCCAGAGGCCAGGCAGGAACTGGGGAACATGGAAGTAGGGGCAAGGGCTGATCTTGGGAACCCCAACACCTTAGGCCCTGACTGCTCTGAGTAATTACAGCCCTGCTAGGCAGGTTTTGGTCCCCAGACCCGAGGCCCCCGCACCTCCAGGAGCTGGTGAGAAATGTAGAATCTCAGGCCCCACCCCAGACCTACAGAATGAGAATCTGCATTTTTAAAATG
>ML106832.1:386-54957 GCA_003697995.1 Taxidea taxus jeffersonii
TGGAGATAGCCAGAAAAACCACCCTGCCATCCCACAGAGCAGGAAACCCAAGTCCAGAGAAGGGGTGTGCTTGGCTTCATGGTCACTTACCTAGTTAGAGCCAGGACTAGAACACCTCCCGACAGCTTTCTTACAGTGAGAGGCGTGCAGCTCCTTGGTAGTGGAGCGTGGCTGTCATCCTCCCGAGGGGCCCCTCAGGGGAGGTAAGGGGGTAAAAGGTAAGCTCAGCTGAGGCCCGCCGGGGACCACGGGGACTGTGGAGCGGGGCCTGCGTGGGAGGCTGCAGCCTTCTCTCTGTGCCCACACAGGGTGGTGTACCATGAGCTGGTGCTGACCACAAAGGAGTACATGCGTGAGGTCACCACTATCGATCCCAGGTGGCTTGTGGAGTTTGCTCCAGCCTTCTTCAAGGTCTCCGACCCGACCAAGCTGAGCAAGCAGAAGAAGCAGCAGCGTCTCGAGCCCTTATACAACCGCTATGAGGAGCCCAACGCGTGGAGAATATCCCGGGCCTTCCGCCGGCGCTGAGAGGCGAGACTGGTTCGTCGGCCTGGACTCACGTTATAGAGGAAAGGCTGGTCCTGAGGATACAGCCGTCCAGTGACTGAATGTCTTCCCTGGGCCTTTTCTAAACTTGACTTACTTCCCTGGTGGTAAAATAGGAACAGGGATTTCTGCCTGGTTTGATCAGAGCCTCCAGCCCCTGCCACCTTGAGGCACTACGGCCAGCGGCGGCTTGCAGCTGGCATGGGAGCACAGGGCATCATCTCCACGAAGTGGGCAACTCCTGTCACTCCGGGATGGGAAAGGGAGTCGCGAGTACCTGACCCCCAGATGCAGTGAGGGCCTGATGCCCCAGCTGGGACTCTGGAGGGGGGAGCCACGAAGCTCACTGTCGGTGTTGCCTCCACTTCCTGCCCCTGTCCAGCCGTTGTACTTTGGCTTAACCTCCTAGAAATATTTATTTTTTTAAGAAAACAAACGGTTTTCTGTGGGTATTTCTTCTGGCTGGAAGGTTAGGATATTGGCCTGGGCTCAGGGTGGGGAGATGGGTGGCTTTGGTGTCCGTGGTGGAGAGTCCCCTGTAACCAGAGCTCTGGGTCTCTTTGGGCTCGGAGGTGACGCATCGCCCAGGCCTGCAGTTGACACCCGCCTGAGCCCGGCTCTGCTGCCTGGCCCAGGATTAACCACATCCCCTGGCCCGATCTGGGCACCCGGGTGGTCACAGCTGCAGTGCGCTGGATATGGAACGTGTCCTCCTCCTTTTGAAACATGAAGGCGACATCACAGATTTTATTTTATTTTGTTTTAATTTTTTCCCCCTGGGGTCCTTGATGGGCTTTAACAAAGGATTTTTCTGGTCAAAGCCTCTCGTCCCCCACCACAAACAAAACCCACAGAACCCCTTCAGAGCCAGTTTGTGCCGCTATTGCTGAATGGGTTTCTCGTAGCATTTAGCTGGGGAATGGCCACCTCCCAGTGCCCCCCTCACGGTGCCTGAGGAAGCTCTCAACTGGGAAGAACATCAGACAGGTGCTGCCAGGCCAAGTGGTGGAGCTTCTGGAAAGCGGGTCTAGGTGTGGAGCTGGTAGAGAAGACCCCGGGGACTGGGCCTGCGCTGCCTCTCCCATCTGTATTCTAGTAAGTTCTGAAATGATGTGACTACTAGAACTGCTGAGTCGTACACCAGCTGAGACTCTAGGACATTCTAGGATGTGAAAGAATGTAGGCTTTGGGCACTAAGCTGACCACCCTGAAGACAGTTTAGAGAGGATCCAGCAGAGAGGAATACAGGCCAGGGTGTCTGCAGGCAGAGGTCCCTGCCCAGCCCTTGAACTGTTTGTTCTGAATGCTCCTCAGGAAGCCCCCGGCCAGTCATGGGCAGGGGGGGATGTTTGTGTGTTTACCTTTAAGGCCTTGTGGGGAGAGACAGGGAGGGGCCTGCAGAGGAAGCCGCAAGTGAAGCAGGGGCTGGGCACCCAGCTCCCTAGTCCCTACTGAGTGACCAGCCCCGGAGGCATTGGCACCTAGGAGATCTTTAAGGCCCTGGGGGCCGGGTGGGGTGGGGAGGTTTGGGATTTAAGCTGAGGTTGAGAAGGACATGTTTAAAAGGCCAAGGTGAGAAACAGCAGGGCTAGTCATCTTTGGGTTAGGTGAGCGAAAAGGACCCTAGCTCTGTGGGTGTTCCTTGAAAATCTACCCTGAGAGCTATGGTTGCTTCTCTGCTCTGTCAGTATGGCTAGGGGTCTGACCTTCAGACTGTCCATCAGGAAACAACATGGAAGCAGCATTGTTGGGCCTGCTCGAAGGGAGAAAGGGGCCAGATTGGGAAGGAGGACTTGAAGGCTGCTCCCATACAATGGGGACCTTGTTTCTCTTCCTTGAAACAATACTTCCCCAAGATTGAGTGACAGGCCAGGAGAGGTTGTGGGTCTCCTGCAAGGAGCTAGAATCTTCTCGGCCATTCACCCTACCCCTGCAGGAGCCTAGCTCAGGGGTTCCCTGTCCCTATGCATGTGCTGACTGTGTTTGTGTATGTGGGGGACGATCCCAGTGCTGCTTGTGTAAACTCTACTCCTTGTTCCAGGGTTCACCTTCATCCAGTCCAGAGCTTGCCTGCCTCCTCTGAGTAGTGGCCCTCCAAGTTGAGGGATTTGAACAAAGAGCTGTGAGGAGGGGCCTGTTAATAAACAATCCCGGAGGGTAGAGGTCACAGGTCGGGGGGCCAGGGGGGGGGGGGGGGGGGTGGATATCACTCCTCACCCAAATCTTAGTCACTCCTTTATGCATACTCAGGACCTCAGGGTTTCCACGGATGTCTACAGCTTCCCACCCAGATGGTCTGGCTTTAATGTGGAATTAAATTATGTATTTTTTAATGTGTATTTTTAATTTTTTATTATTTTTAAAGATTTTATTTATTTATTTGACAGAGAGAGAGATCAGAAGTAGGCAGAGAGGCAGGCAGAGAGAGAGGGGGAAGCAGGCTTGCCCCTGAGCAGAGAGCCTGACGCGGGGCTCAATCCCAGAACCCTGAGATCATGACCTGAGCCGAAGGCAGAGGCTAAAACCACTGAGCCACCCAGGCGTCCCTAAAAATGTGTATTTTTTTAAATTTACATTTTAAAATGTCCTGTTCCTTGCTTTAAATGATAAAAGTTGATGTTTTCAGTTTCTAGGAAAACAATAACGTTGCTTTTCATTTGTGGGTAGTGGTTGACAGGTATCCATTCCTTTGAAGGCTCAGGGCCTGGGGACCCAAGCTGCTCCAGCGTTAATGAGGGCTGAGCCTATAAAGGCTCAGCAGGGCTGCAGTTCTGGTTTAACTGGAGAGTGCATTTTCACCAGAGCCTGGATCTAGAACATTCCATTCTGCCCCTCACACCTGCACTGCTACTCCTTGTCAGGTCTCCTCCCTCCCTAGGTTTTGCCACTTTCCCAGCTTTGCCTTTCCCATCTACCCGTAGAGGACAGCCCCAGCGTTCTGGTCTCCCCTAAATCTGGGGAAGGAGCCAGTGTTTTCTATTCCCCTCTCCCTGAAGACCCAGCCAGTGTCCTTCACTTTCACTGACAAGAACACAGGGCTCTTCCCACACCCTCTTGCTCCGGGGCCTTTTTCTCTCTCCATTCTCCAGATCCTCTCAATATAAACTCTTGTCCCCAGCTTCAGCAAAAACAAACCTGGAGCCACAGCAGGAGGGCGGACACACAGCTGGGGTATAGACACGGATAGTGTGGTCATGGGAAGAGCATCATGGAAACCACGGGCCAAACTCTGCCTGAGGAAGCCCCAGGAGGGCCTCCAAGCTAGCCCTGGCTGGGACAGCCAGTGGCCTGGGGGCACCAGGCCAGATTATAAAGTACCCATCAAACATTATTTCAGGATCCTGACACAATAATCCCAGAGTGTGGAGAGACTAGGGGAAAGAACAGGAATCACTGAATCCATTTTTCAGAGGAAAGTCAGAGATCGACAGTCTTTTTCCAAATCCATCTGGGAAGCTAAGCATGAAGGCCAGGCCCCAGACTCTGGTCATTTGCCCCAAGGCCAGGGCTCTTTCCAACCCCAGGTCCTTTCTTCTCCCATGGTAGCAAAGAAGACATGGGACAACTAACAGGAGAAACAGGAGTCTTTATTGGGGTCTGGCAGATGTGATGGAGGTTGGAGGTGGAGGTGGAATCCCAGGCCTGGGCCTAGGAAAAGGCAGAGAAGAGGCAAAGCGCCCTGGGAGCAGGAACCCAGCCCTCCCTGCCTCCACTCTGCAGCCCCTCCCCCACCCCAGGTTCCTTACTCCCCCTGCCTCTGGGAACACAGAGCACCAAGAATGGATGAGCAGGACCCTCCAGGGCCACAGCTTGGAGTGGGATGCAGGATCCAGGATTCTGTCTGCCTCTTCTGCCCACAGGGAAGATCTGGGGAGCTCAATGCACCCCTCTCCACCAGGACAAAGTGGGAACGCTCCTTCTCTGTCCCCAGAACAGACCAAACTTTTGTTCCCTGTGTGGGGGGAGAGGAGTGTGGCTTGGGCCTCTAAGCAGGACCTGGAAAGAGGCTGAAGGTGACACCCCCGGAGGAGCTTCTAGAGCCCACCTTGAGACTTGCAGTGTTCTCCATTTTTCCTTCCTATCGACTCTGGTGAGCAGCTCAGAGTCTGGGCAGGGGCGACCGATGGACCAGTGGGGATCTGCTCCAAAAACATCTGTGGGTTTCAGAGTGAGGGTTTCCCCAACACCAAATTCATCTATATGTACACAGGGCAGCACCCACCGGCGGCAGGGCTAGAAAGAGTAGCCACCCTTGGGGCCAAAGGGCTGGGTAGGGCCAGCTAGCTCTGGGAGGTAGGCAGGGCTCTCGTCCAAGTGGGACAAAGGGACTGTGTCCTCCTCACTGACCGGCCGGTCAAACTCGGCCTTGAGGGCTGGACGCTGATTGTCCGGGAAGGCCAGAGAGAAGAGGGCCTCAGGCTCGCACACAAACTTGTACACGTAGCGCTCGCCAGCCACCTGGGGGAAGAGAGGGGCTGGGTGGACCTAGCGCTCCCTCCAGGTGGGCTAGGGACGCAGCCCCGCGTGTTTCTCTCCCGTGCTGGTTCCTTCCAGAGGCCAGCTCCCCGCACACTTCCTGTTCTCCAAACTTCAGGCTTTCAGTTACTATGTGGCACTTTTCTGGGAGAGGGAAATCTTGTCTGCAATTTCTCCTTCCCTCTGGTTCATTATCTGCTCCATACACATGTATGCTCCCATACTTGAGAAGTGCTCCCCGGCCTCCACCATCTTCCCGCAGCTACTGCCCCTTCCCCTCCCATTCCTGGGCCCTTGGCCCCCCACCTTCTGCATGATGCCTTTCTCGTAGTAGTAGCGTAGCGAGCGGCTCAATTTGTCATAATTCATGGCTGGCCGGTTCTTCTGGATGCCCCAGAGCCTGGCAACCTGAACAAAGGACAGAGTTCTGGAATGGGGATGTTAGCTCAGCACACAAAAAATGGGGGGGGGGGGGCAGGTCAGAAAGAGCACCTGAGATTCTCTGTACAAAATGGGAAGCTGGTCCTACAGGCTAGGCAGTAGCCCGCAGACCCAGGTCTGACGAGAATTCAGCTCAGGTAAACTAACTGATGGGGACATCTGCTATGTTCCCACGTCCCAGTATCTCCAGGCCCCAAAGATGCAGGGAGGAGAGGCATGGACTCTGAGAGGCCCACCTCCTCAGGCTCTATGAGTTTGAACTCCATCCCCCGGCCGGTCCAGGCAATGAAGTGGGCGTTCGTCGGGTCGTCCAGCAGGGCCACCAGGAACTGCCACAGCTGCAAGGCCCCCCGGCGCTGGTAGGGCGGTCCCTCTCGGAAAGCGCCCACCCCTTCCTGCTTGATGTCTCCTGGGGACACCGGAAACAGGACCCATCAAGGTTTGTGCCTTCTGGTCCCCAAGCAACCCCTTCTCCTCTCCCCAGGGGTAATGGGATTCCTGGGTTCCTAGGTGGGGGGCGGGGGAGGGAGGTAGGGATACAGAGAGCACAGTGAAGACCTTGACTCTCTCACAGTCACTTCTCTGACCTTCAAATTTCTCAGGGACGACGCAGACATCATCTGGGAATGGTCGCAGAGGTTTCTCATAGCCATAACCTTGGGGAGGAATTGGGGGTCATTCAGATCTGGAGGGGATTCACCGCTGTGAGCCCCCAGTGTCCAGAGGGACTCCTGGCCAGAGGATCCTCCCCAACAGCAGGACTCCCCCCTCCAACATGAGGGGCTTGACAGAGAGAAGGGGGCTGCCTTACCCATGGTCCCATCACCTGGAGAGTGCCCAGAAAAACCCTCTGTGTGAAGGTACATGGACGCACACCCCGGGACATCTGGGAGGAGAGGAAAAGGAAGGGTGATGTTACAGGTGGCTGCAGGGGGTGGGGGGTGGCAATCCTGCCCACATTCAAGAACTTCTTCCTGCCAGCCTGCATTCCGGTTCTTTCCCCGGCTGCCTGCCAACCCCCAAATCCCATGGCAAGTTCACCCAGAGGGAGTGCAAGGCTTGAACCTCTCAGCTTGAAGTCTGGGCCAGAGGGCATGGGTGGCAGCAGCTGGGCCCCGCAAAGCTGTTGCACAAGGCCCTGGATTCCAGGCAACAGCTGTTTCCTGTGAGTTCAGGGGGAGGAGGGAAGGGAGGGATGAACCTCCGGGGAAAGGGTTCAGTGTCCATGCCTAAGACTCCCTTGGAATGGGCTAACCTCCGGTCAGCAGGTCAGGTTCCTATCCCCGAAAGGGAGAGGGTTAAAGAGGAAAAGTGTAACAGTGAGCGCGTGTGTGTGTGTGTGTGTGTGTGTGTGTGTGTAGAAGAGGAGGAAACGGAGGAGGATGGGGGCTGGGGGAAGACCCGTAGGGAGGGAGGTGGGAGGGGGAGCGAGAGAGCACACCAGAACGTATCTGTGTCTGGGGAAGAGGCGGTGGGCACTGGGCCGTGTGTTTTCAGGTCTGACAGCAAAGCGCATTTGCTCCCTTTCCCTTCCATTCCTTAGGATTGAAATAGCCCTACTCCACCAGGAGGAGGCGGGTTATGTGAAGCCACCCGTTGAAGTTCCAGCCCCTTCTCGCCCTACCCCCTGCACTCCCACCTATGAATGAGATGGTGAAACCCGACACCTCCGGGAGGAGGCGGGAGGTGGGCTCATTCATGCCTCCATTTTGTGAATGGAATTCCTGACTCCGTTGAGAGGAAGCCGAAGGGGGAGGGGCAGGAGTTCAAGGGCGTGTAACAAGATCTCCTCCGGTCTGCATCCTTTGAAGGTCAGCACAAGAGCGTTTCCCTCCTCCTCCCTCCACCTCACTGCCAGGCGCAGCTCAGCGTCTGCCCCACGTTGGAGGACAGGCACACCCTTGTGGTTCTCACTTGGGCAGCCTGGAGGTTTGTGGTTCATCCCCCTGTCCCTAAAAGATGGCACATCAGGAAATGGGAAATCCAAAAGCTCTAGCCTGCCCTGAGCCCACTCTAATCTCAGTATTTCTTTTTCTCACACAAGCTTGCAGATCAACTCAAATTTGGGGATGGTAACAATGTAACAGAAGCCAAGGTTTTCTGGGTCTCTCCTAAATGAGAATGGCCCTCCCTCGACAACAGAGGCTTTACAGTCTTGCTGGCTGAGACTCTGGCTGAGTGCCCCTCACTCTTGTCAACGGTCAGGTGGAGCTAGAGTTTGAAGCAGCCCTACTTTGTACCCCGCTCCACCTGCCTGGCGGCTGGGACAGAGCGTGGAAACCGCTCAGGAACCCTGCGTTCCCGCTGGGAACTAGGAGCCTGGCTCCTTTCCAGTTCGTGTTTCTCTTCATTCGGACCCGTTTATACATATATTAAGATTTTATTTGTCAGAGAGAGAGAGAACACAAGCAGGGCGAGTGGCAGGCAGAGGGAGAAGCAGGGGGAGCCCGATGCAGGGGTTGATGCCAAGACTCTGGGATCATGACCTGAGCTGAAGGCCGATGCTTCACCAACTGAGCCACCCAGGCACCCCCAAATTCATTAATATGTGTGAGCTTCTGTGGGGACTGGGCCCAGTGACCCATCCTATTCATCTTTGTGTCCTGCAGCTCCATACAACTCATGGTCCCGCCCAGCAGCACTTGGGCGTAACCCGTAACCATTTGCCAGAGAAAAAAGATGAGACGCCTCAACTTTCCTATTAAACCACAAGCTGCCCGAGGGCAAGGAGCTGCACGCCCTTATCTTTCCTCTGAGTAGAAGTTTGCTGACTGAAAAATGAGAATTCTTTGGAGTCTGACAAAAAGGGAGCAGCTGGGTGGGTTGGATGTATGAAGCTGTATCCGGGTAGGAAGGTAAAAAACTTGTTGGGAGACCTCCTGGGTTTAACGGAACCGATGCCACCCTCCCCAGCAATCCCAGCAATCCCCCCTTCCCCAGGAGCAGCTCTTACCTGAGTCGTATGCGAAGTCCGACTGCTCTTGTTTGATCACCACACCCGCCCCTGGGTACCTGTGCCCATTGACTCCACCCTGGCCCACGGAGGGCTGGCCTGCCTGTTCGTACAGGGGGTCCAGGTATTCCTGCTTGAAGCTCTGGGGGGGATAGGGCGGGCAGGGCTCCGACAGCTGGTGTGAGTAGGGGGCTGGGAGGGGTTCCCGGCCCCCTCCCTGGGAGGAGGTGAAGGAGTGGCAAATATCCAAGGGCTGCTGGAAGACAGAGCTGGATGTTGTTGGATGGAGAAGAAGAGAAGATTAACGTGAGCTGTCCCTGTGTCCCCCATTCCCTCCCGCTCCATGCCAGGTCTCTTAGGGACCACTGGAGAACACTCAGGCACTGAGGAAGAACCGGTGAGACCTGGGCCCACAGGTTCTGTGGGTCTCCTGTCTCCTTACCTCTGCTCCCCGAGGTACCCGTGGCCAGGGTGGGGCTGGGAGGCGCCAGAGGATCTCAGGAAATTCCGTGGTTCTGCCCGGGAGAAGGGCTGCAGGGGCGACTGTCCGGGCACACCAGGGGCGGGGGACTTGATGGCGATTTGTCTAGGGGGGTCATAGGCACTGGAGTTGAGGGGGAGACAGGGGTGAGGGGGCAGAGAAGCTGGGCGAGCATCTTTGAACGCTGTATCCCCAGCGGAGGAGGAGCAAAGTGTGCTGGGAAAGGAATGGCCTGAGTGACAGGATGCCAAGTGAACTCTTTTCCTCCCTTCTCCTAAATCCTGAAAATGGGTGTAATCTTGAGAATGCCTCTCGGCAGCCAGAGTAAGTGGGCTGGGCGGGCGGATGGCTTCCTCCAGTGGAAAGGCTTTGTCCGGGGCCTTAACACACATCCCTTGAACCCCCGGGTGCCTTGCCGTCGCCCTCCCAACCACTCAGAGGAAATCCTGAGCCTGTGCGGCACCCTTATAGGGGCTCAGAAATCCTTTTGTTGTCTTGTCTAACTTGCATCCCACTGCTGCCCAACTGCTCCCTCCTCTCCCCTGCCCCCTTCCCCGGGAGGGTCTGGGGCTCACCTGGAATAAAGGCACTGCTCGCCATGGTGGTAGGGGAGTGGCAGCTTCCTGCCGCAGGACAGGGCCGGCTCTGTGCGGGGACTCTGGGGCTCCTTCTTGATCCTGGTGGTGGGGCTGTGGAAAGCTACTGCGGGAGGGGGAGGAGGCAGAGCGAGGCCAGAGTGGGTCACAGAGGAGGCAAGGGGATCTCCTGACACCTGCTTTTTGACACCTTCTGCTCTTTGCGGACCAGGCAGGTGATTCCCCGGGGCTCCATTTTCAGTGACTCTTGGTCAGACACTTTTAAGGGCAGTTTGGCTATTTACACTATGTCTGGTTTTATACGTCGGGCTAATGTCCAATCCTAACCAAAGAGACCGTCTAAAATTCAACACTTAATGCAACCCCAAACCCCCAAAAACACCTTTGGAGGCGTGAGCACCTCCAACCTAGGGCCTGTGGTTTTCCTGCATGCCCTGGAAAATTCCAAGGGACAGACATGTTTTCTTCTTTGGTGCTATAAAGGATCTTTCTTTCTCTGGCACAGGTTGGATATGCGCCCGCTTGCCTGTTAGCTGACTACCACTAAGCACGTGCTCCTAATTATCTGTGAAGAACATTGGTCTTTCCTGTGGCTCCTTGCTGGGTCCAAAAACTCCAGCCACCGGACTGAGTGGCGGAGCTGGTTCCGAGCGAGTGTGAGGTCCTGTCCTACTGCGCTGAGTCTAACGCCAGTGATGGACTGTTCGGTTACGGGCTGTTTCCCATTATTTGTGCCCTAGTTCATTTCAACGACGAAGATGCTTGACAACAGGGTATGTAACATTAAAGCGGGGTTTCTTAACAGTGCACTGAGGACCTTTGGGATAGATAATTTTTTTTGTGTGGGGGGGGCCTGTCCCGAGCATTATAGGGTATTTGCAGCATCTCTCATCTCTATCCCCTAAAAGCCTGTAGCACCCCACCCTCAGTTGCGACCACCAAAAATGTCTACAGATGTTGCCACGCGTCTCTAGTGGGGCAAAATTGCCCCCCGCCACCAAGTTGCACAAAAGTAACTTAAAAGGGTAGAACTGGCCCTATAGCTCAAGGGTTAGAGCACTGGTCTTGTAAAAGGGTAGAACTGGACCCTGCTCATCTAGTCCAAACCTCTCATTTCAGAAATCAGGAAATGGGGGGGTGGCAAGGGGAGGAAATGTCCACTCGCAGGGCACATAGTGAGGATGGTGCAAACCCTGATTTGAACCAAGGTCTCTAGTTCCCAGTTACTGACTTGGTCTTGGCATCCAAATCCAAGAATGGGGAGCCCTGTTCTTCCCCCTTTTCTTTAGGAGAGAACAAGTTGATCTTTTGTGATTCTCTATCCCTGTGACTCATTTCCTGCCCTCCCCCACTCCCTAGTCCCTCAATCCAGGGCCCTCCACTCACAGTTTTCTGAATGGAAATCAGGAACAAACTGCTCATCACTGTCCGGTACCTGGGCTGCAGAGAGAGGTCAGAGATGAGTCTGGGTGGGCCCCTCCCCCATGGCAGCCACCCCCCACACACACCAGTAAGGTAGCCCTGCAGATTAGCACTGGCCCAAAGGGGAAAACAGCCTTCCTAGAACTGAAAGCAACCCTACCCCAGGTCCTAGTGCCCTCCATGTCTGAGCTCCACTAAGACCCTGGAGGCAACGCTGTAAGTTCCCAGAACCTGTCTGAGCAGATTCCAGAGTCTTTTCCTAGATGCTTTGTCTTTATTCCCTCCATTTTTCGGAAGTGAAGGCAGCCCTGCCCCTTGGAGTTCACAAAGCTCCTGCTCTCAGCTCCCAGCGGAGTCACATCTGGGATGCATAGACATTACACTGACATACTATGAAACCTAGAATAACCTGCGGGAGATTCCGAATCGGGCTGGGTCCAGGAATCAGTGTTTTATACAACCTCCTAGGTGAACTCTGGAAGTGGAGAACTTGGGAAAGAAGATGGGATGGAGAAAAGGGGGTGGCTCAGGAGAGGTGAATAGGAGGACAGTGGGAGAGGAAAGTGGCTGGGGACATGGGCAGGTCACCATGCCTCATGTCTTCAGCGCTTAGCTAGGAGAGAGGGCAAGGTCTGAGAAACACTCCCAGGGTGCCAGCGTGGGCAGAGCTGGGTTTGGGGGTGAGGGAGCCACAGGACCTTCGGACTTTGATTTCCAGTTCTTACCCTGCTTCTCCAACTCCTTCAGGTGGGCATACAGCTGAGTACCACTCCTGACCTCAGAATCTTTGGCCTCTTTGGCCCCTCTCTCCAGAATAGATCAAAGCAGGAAGGGGAAGGGTAGACACCAAGAAGGACTTCCTGAGAGTCCAAGAAGAGAGTTTCTTGAAGGTGAGGGGTGGAAGACAAGGAGAACACTCTTAGAGCGGACAGTGATGGAGAAACTGATGGCTAAAACAACCAGAGTTGAGAAAGGCCGGTAAGGATGAAGGACACAAGGACACAAGGCTGGGGAATAGCTCCATGCCTAGCTCTACCCACACACCCCCCAGCCTCTAGGGCTTCCCCATCAGCAGAGGCTCCAGTTTCTTCTTGGAATTTCAGCCAGAGCCTCTGTTGGAACTCCTTCCTTCCCTGCTCACCTCCTACAGCAGGTGGTTCTCCACACAGCTTTCTGCAAGGAGTCCACTCCTTTCTCTCCTTGCTTAAACCTCGAACCCCAACCTCTTCCTCTTGGTCAGCCCCTGAGGCCCCACATTGTCTGGCCAGGGTACCTCTCCCACCTGCCTCTCCTTACCTTTCCTCTCCAGAGCTCTTGATTCCTCCTCCCCAGACCTTTGTCTGCCTGGGTTTTTTTTTTTTTCTTCCTTTTTTTTCTGGCCACTGAAGTCTTAGCTCACTTTGTCACTTCCTCAGATAACTTCTCTGACCACCCACACCAAAGTGGTCCCTCTCAGCTGCTATCTTTGCCCTAGCATGTACCGCACTGCTGTCTGCATGCCTCTTGCTAACTCATTTACACATCTTCTTTCTTAAAAAAATATTTATTTATTTGACAGAGAGACAGCAAGAGAAGGAATATAAGCAGGGGGAGTAGGAGAGGGAGAAGCAGGTGTCCCAGGACCCTGGGATCATGACCTGAGCCGAAGGCAGAGGTTTAATGACTGAGCCACCCAGGTGCCCCTATTTACACATCTTCGTGTTTATTTTTGCCCAAGCATATACTGCTACCTAAGCATCTTCTTCATTTACTTACATTTATGTGTTTCTTGTCTACCTTCTCTGCATGAAAGTTAAGCTCCCAGAGGGCAGGGGCTTTATCTCTCTTGATGATTCCCCAGCACAGGGAAACAGGATCTGGTTAAGAATAGACCCTCAGCTGCTTTATTTGTTGACTACGTGAATAAACATACAATGACCACAATGACCCCTCCGCAGCCTGGTGGGTGTCCTCTCCGCAGACCTGGGAGCAAGAGTGGAAGGGATCCTAACCAACCAGCTCTTCCCTCTCCCTGGGGGCTTCCCTGTCTCCACCCCATCCCCACCCCTCAGTAATTGTAGGGGCAGGCCCTCCCTCCAGAGAAATCACATCTCACAAGAGATACTTTGGGCTGTGATCAATTGCTTGGCAGGAACTCTTCATCAACTTGCTTTGATTATCAGAAGGGCCAAGAGCTTTAAAATACACATTTAGAGATAGTAGACTTCTTGACAGAGGGATGGGGCTGAGGGGTTTAAGAATCAGAAGCCACTAGCAGCTGAAGGAAAACTCACGAAAAATCAGCAGAAAACTATTCTAAAGTGATGGAATGAATGAGCAGGACATGAAGTCCCTGGGCAAAAACAGGCAGCACCGTCTCTGTTCAGGAGCACAGCTGAGTCACAAAGGCAACCAAACCATCCCCAAACAGATCCAAATCAAGAATCCCAAGACACTATTAAAAATACACATTCCTGGGGCACCTGGCTGGATCAGACCATAGGTACAGCATATGCGACTCTTGATCTCGGGTGATGAGTTCGAGCATCAGGTTTACTTAAAAAGAACCCAGCCTTTCCCGGTCCCCACCCCTGCAGAGTCTGAGTCCATAAGCATGGGTTGGGCTCCAGGCTGCAGTATTTTTAACAAGTATCCCCAGTGGCCCTTCAGAATAGGCAGGTTTGGGAAACACTAGATAAGAGGAGGGGGAACCCTCTCAGGTGCACAAGGGCCAAGCTCATCCCTGATGTGCCCTCTGGTCCAGGCACAGGCAATACCCCTAAAGCTGGCAGGATGAACAACATTTCTATCCCTGCTACCTAGACAAGGAGGGTCCCGAGGGCAGGGGAGGTGGAGAACATGGGGGAGGCTGACGCATTCCGGGCCCCCTTTGGGGCTTCATTAACTGCCGGTTTCCACTAAGGTAATGGGCTGGGGGCATCTCCTGCTGGCGTCACAGGCCAGTCATAGGCCAGTTCACGTGATGCTACAGAGCCCTAGGGGTCATCTTGCCTTTCCTCCCACCTCAGGCCTGAAGGTCTGACCAGAAACCCCACACCCCCAGCGGTCCCAGGGGAGGCTACCCCCGGCACACAGACCATACCCCTTAAGAGGCGCCATCTTCTTCCCAGGGCCAGGAGAAGGCAGTCAAGACAAAAACGGGCTGTGGTGTGAATCCCAGTCTCTGCTTGGCCCCTCCCCAGAATACTGGCTTCTTGAACCAAAGGGACAGGATAGGGCCTGGCTCAGAGACTGCCAACAAGAACAGAAACAGGAACAGTGACACTGAGCCCCGAGTTCCTGGAGAGTAGGAGAATTTCTAATTACCATGTTCCGTCTTAAGAACATGCCACTCTACTTATTTGTTGACTTGGCTGAATTTTGGCTGCTGAACTCGAGTGCCAGGGGCTGGCCCCCAACTCTATCCGGGTGTGAAGGTAGAGTTTATCGGCCTGGGGACATGGTACGTAATGAAGGAGGAGATGAGAAAAGTGCCACGCCAGCATCGTGCCAGAGAGGAATTTTAGAGAAAGTCCCTCCAACGGGGAGCGGGGTGTCAGTAGAAGAGAAGGGGCTTGGGAGCCTCCCAAGCTGGGCTCTGAGAGAACTGGGAGGTTAAAGCAGCCAAGCAGTTAAGCCCCTACCCCCCAGGTTGGCCATCTTCCTACACCATCTGTGCCCCATCACCTTCTTCCCTTCCTGAGGTCCAATCCCAGGGTGAAGGGGCCCCTTTAGGAGTTCCAGCGGAGGCGGGGGAGATACTCTCCGGAGTTTCTGCTCCATTGTGTCACCACTAAGCCTTGTCTCTCACCCTAACCCTGCCCCACCCCGGCAGCCTCTTGTACTGGAAGGAACCAGTTCTCTATCTATGGAGGGACATTTGTCCCCAAGAGCCTTCTGGAAGGGGAGGAGACAGAAAGATGTAGAAGGAGGCATTGTAGCTAGGAGAAACTGGGGGAGGGGATTAACCCCATCTCGTCCCACAGACACACCGAGGCACCAGCATGCATACACACAGATTCACACACACTCTACTTCCTTTTTACTACACAGCAGCACACGGGTAAAACGTATCCTCCACGCACAACCTTCACACACTGGCTCTCTTTCTGGACTTGCAAATGTGATGGTTAGGAGGGGAACCAAAGGGCAAAGGGACCAAAGACCTTAGAGGAATATTTGAGAGCAGTAAACCTTCTGAAAAGGGGAGGACAGACCCACCCCTTTAAGAATCCCATAAAACCTATGGACCTTCTCTTCCTAGAAAAATCCACATTCCTTTGTGTATGGTGCACCCCTAACAAATTTGCACACGATATCAGAGGGCGTAAGGACCCCTGCAACGTACCCAGAGGTTCTGTGAATCCAGACTCTCCATTATAGACCCCAGCCTCATACAAAGGCCATACGTGGCCCAGACTCAATGTTCCTTGCTACCAAAAACACCCAAATCATTGTCCCTGAGAGCTCCCGAGGGCTCCCAACAAGCCCAGAAAGAAACCTTTGATCAGAAGCAGCACATTTTTGACCCTAACCAGACCAGCCCGAGCCCAGCCTGCCTGAGCCTGGGTCTCCCTACAGCCGACCGATTCTTTCTGTAGCAACTCAACAGATCCCAGGCACCCGAAACAGACACCACCCCCCACCGCCACACACATACTATCTAGAAAACCCTCAAATCCAAGGATGTCTAAGCTGTCTCTACAGAGCCCCACTTATACCCCTAAATAAGCCCAGATATCAGACTGAACCCACAACCCCATCCTTGCAGACCTAACCTGGCATCCCCCAAATTCTTCACAGCCCCACCCACACTACAAGGGACCCACTGCTTCTCTCCAAATTGGGCCTTTAAAAAAAAAATCAAACTTGCGGTGGGGAGGTTGGGTTCCAGCCCCCATTCCTCTTGATGTACCCCACCACTGGCAAGTTTCCAAAGAAGCTAGTCCCCTCCCTATCACCCCAAAGCTCCCTCTGGGCTGTTGGGGTCACTGACCTGGTGGGAAGAGGCAGGAGAGGAGGCTGGGGTGCTGCTGGGATGGTGCAGGGGGACAGGGCCCCGGCAGCTGCATCTGTCTCCGCAGAGAGAATGAGAAGGAGCGAGTGGGCTCAGCATCCCCCTCTCAGGCCTGGCCATCCATCGCCAGCTGGGAACCTGAGCTGCTCCCTCAGAAGGAAGGAGAGGGAACCAAGGAGATCCCCACCCCCACCTCCCCACCCACTGGATTTAAATGTACAGGGACTCCCAGCACACACTGGTCCTCACACTGACACATGCGGATAGACACCCGTACTGTCTCTAGACCCCCACCGCCTAGGGGTGGGGCTTCCAAGGTTGAGAGAGCATTTTTTCCTCCCCTTCCCATTCCAGACCCAAGCACAAATGGACCAGCTGCTGCCAAAATGCCAACCTCTGCGCCTACCCCCCTACATCACAGCCCTGGGAGCTGCCTGCTGAGGGGAGCAGAGGGACCCTCTGCTGACAGACAAGAAGGCTGGCGAGCCAGACAGAAATCGGGCATTGGGAAAGGAAGTCTTGGAGAGACGCGGAAACCGACACCCCTGCGTTCTTCAGCTCCAGCCCAGCTCCGGAACCTCGGGAGGAGGATGGGCAGACTGGGCATATGTTCTGCCCATAACTCAGAGCTGGGCACACAGGGCTTACAGAGTCTGGGAAGATGTGATCGTTCCCTCCCCAGGACCCTCAGATCCCTCTAGCACCCACAGAGCCCTTCGGCCACGGATTCCACAAAGTGTCTCGAGTGTTTACAATATGCTGAATAGCCGTTTTGCTAATACACATATTTTGGGGGATACCACGGTAGTCAAGACATACAGTCTCACTCCAAGGATCCAGGCAGGGGTCTTTCCCTTCAACCTCAAGCTTTTAAAGATGGTTCCAGAGGAGCTGGGCATGAGCTTAAAAAAAATCACCTAAGATACCTGGGTGAAGGGATGGGGAAATTCTAAAGAAAAGCCCTTAGTAAGGGGTTCCTAGTGTGTGGTTTCTTGGTTTCCAGAGTGTTAAAGGGACCTTAAGATGGGGGTTAAGTATTAACCCTTCCCTCTCAGACTGTCTAAACACCATAAGCCTTCTACCTACCACCCACCAGCGACACCCTGAAGCCCCACCAAAACGCACTTGAGGGATCCAACCGGAAGACCCTGAGAACACAGTTTCCAACTCAGAGAGGCCCAGCTCCTGACCCCACCCCAGCCGGCTCGTAGTTAACCCACCAGCAAACACCCTAGCCAAAGTAGGGGGAATTTGCCTGGGGCAGAAGTATTCAGGAGAGAAGGGGGTGGGAGGATCGCTTGCCATCAGAATTACAATCAGGGCTATTTGGGGGAGAAGCCCTGGGCCCTCTCTGCCAAAGTGCTGCAAAAAAATAATTATTTAAACTTTTGTTGTGTTTTTGGCTCAGAAAGGAAATTGTTTAGTGCTGGGGGTTGGGAAAAAGAGAAACCAAAGGGGTGAAAAAATCAATGTTTTGGCAACTCCTGAAGACAGGTTACAAATTAATTGCTCTTTCTCCGAGTCCTCCAGTCCCTTATCCGCACCCCCTCCCCTCAACACACAAACACAACACACACCGTGGCCGGGAGGTTGCTGCCAAACAAACTTTGCAAATGAAAATTTCAACCAGGAAAACGGGCCTGGGGCCAAGTTCCATTCAAATAAGCAAATACCCCACACAATGGTCTGATTCATCCCCAGGCCTAGTTACACAAGCCTGGCTCAGGGCAGAGAAAATAAATATCAATATAAGTGTCCACACTGGGCGCTGGGGAGAGCTAGGAGTAAGGGGACTGGGGGGGGGGCGGTCTTTGGAGAGTTCCTAGAGGCTGGGAGAGAGAAGTGGATTAGGCTGGAATATCAGGAGAGCATCCCCCACCCTAATAATAGAAAAGGTCACAAAACTACTCACCTTCAGCGAGCCACGTCTCTTGGAAGTGACTGAGATCCTGGAAGAGATCTGCGAGGTGAATAATGGAATTGGAGGTGAGGTGGAGGAGACGGTAAGACCGAGGGAGCCCTAACGATCCGGGTGGTGACCCCCCCCCCCCTTGGTGTTAGGGGCTCAAGAATGATCAGTGTCCCTTGGAGGGGAGTCTTTTGGAGAACAGGGAGGAGGCTCCAGGATCGGCCCTCGGGGTGTGGGAGGTGAGGAGGGTCACGGTTTGTCTCTCCGGCTCTTTACCTTCGGAGTCGGGGGGCGGCAGGGAGCCCGGGTCCATGAGCTTCCCCTGCGGGACCATCAGCGCTTCGCGCAAGCTCCCATTTCCGGGCGATTTCTGAGGGGAAGGGGAGGAATGCCCCTGAGTCACCCTGAGGCCGCCGGGTCTGGGGTCCCGGGGTGACACAGGGGCGGGGCTGCGCTGGACCCCGTGGGGGCAGCGGGGAAGGGGCCGTGGGGCGGGGTGCAGGGCGGGGGCGAGCGTGGAGGCCGGCGCGCCGCTCACGCTGCAGAAGGTGTAGGGCACTTGCTGGTCCAAGTATCCGCCTTTCATCCTCCGCTCCATCCGGCCGCTCCCTCCGGCCGCACAGCCTGGGCCCCGCGCGGGGGCAGAGACCTGGTGGAGGGGGGGGGCGGGCTGCGTTCGCACACCGTCCAGGGAAGGCAGCGGGGTGGGGGTGGGTAAGGAGGGCAGCAGGGAGGGGCAGTCCCGAGGCTCTGGGTCCGACAGCAAAACTTCTCCGACTCACTCAGGCGATGCGGAGGTTTCCGCCTGTGGAGCTGAGCGCCGCCACCACTCCCCTCCCGCCAAAGGAGGTCCCACCTGCTCCTGGGAGCCGGGCTCGCCGTTTCGGCTGCTTTCTGCAGCCCTGCTTCTGCCCAAGCTCGGTTACATAAGACGTGTGTGTGTGTGTGTGTGTGTGTGTGTGCGCTCGTGCGCGGAGGAGCGGGCGAGGCGCGCACCGTTCGCACGCCCACAACTCCCGCGCCCCCTCCAACCCGGAATCCCAGCGCCTCCCACCCCCCCTCCGCCCTAGGATCTGCGGAGGCGGCGGTTAGAGAGTGCAGAGTGTGTTGGAGGCGAGGCGAGGAGTCACAGACGCTCTCCCTCCCTCCCCCTCCCGCGCCTCACCTGAGGCCGGGGCTTCGGAGCTGGAGCCGCCGGGGGTCGCGAGCTTGCCCCGGGGCCGCACCGAGGGCCGCGGGGCTAGGCCGGAGCGAGGCGGCCCCAGCCCCGGGTCCCCCGCGCACCCGCTTGTTTTCCAGGCGCCGCCGACAGTTGTGAGCCCGGGGGAGCCGTTGATTGGTGCATTTCCTTCGCCTCAGCCTGGGCTCTCTAAACCGCCCCCCCCCCCCAGCCAACCCCTTTCCCTTTGTTTCATTGACTTTTGTGAATGAAACCCCAGGGCCGGGCACGCCCGCCAATCCGGAGACTCGCCCGGCCGAGCCGTGGGGGGCGGAGTTTCCCAGACGCGGGGGCCAATCAGAACGTAGGGGCTGGCTCCCGGCTTCATTCACGGCTCGGGCTCCCATTCATAAAAAAATAAACTCCTCAGCGGCCGGAGTTCATTCATAAAGAGCTGAGAGAAAAGGAGCCAAGCCGAGAACCCGACGGCTTCATGGCGGGGCTCCGAGGTGTGCCTGGGTGTGAGGCTCGGCGAGCTCCTCGGGCTGACCCGACTGGCGCCTGCACACGTCTCTGCATCTGCGTGTACGTGGGAGTGTGAACATGTCTGTGTGTGCGCCCTGCGGGGAGGCGAGCGGACTTGTGCCCAAAGGAACAATAATAACTAGCATTTACGAAGCGCTCCGCTTCTACGTGCTCATTTCATTCCCATAACCTGGCGAAGTGATTCTATTGTTTCCATTTTACAGAGTTTGAGAATGAAAGCTTAGTAAGGGGTGGTGACTTGGCGGCCGTTACTCAGGCAGCTGGGGTTTACAGCCCCCAATCTCCCACCTTCTCCTGTACAGCCCTTTGAGGCCACAGTTAAATGAATTAAGGCTTTGTGACAACAACTCGTACACAGTAGGCCCTCAATAAATGTAAGTTAACACGGAATCCAGGCTTTTCTTCCAGGGTCTGCTCGGCAGAGCTGTTCTGTGACCCACTTTCTGTTGATTGCAGCAGAAACCAGAGGCCCTCCCACCCCCCTCCGCCCGCATGGACCTCTGAAAGTGCAGTTCCCTCTCAGCCATCTTTCCTCTTAATCCTGAGAGCAAACATAGGGTTTTAGGGAGAAAAGCCCTAAGGCATCTGATGACCTGGGAGGTAGGACTGGTTTCAGTGTAGCCAAAAAGCTGGTCATAGGCTCTAGTCCCTCAATCATTCACCAGTTCGTTGGATAAACTTTTTGTGTGTGTGTGCCAGACACAGTGCTGGGTGCCAGGCAGACAGCTGTGACCAAGACAGACCACCTCAATAAGAGCTGGGCTGTTTAGCCGTAGCCATGGGGGCACACAGGACATGAAGTCCCCCAGGCCCTCTTTCTGAGATAATCTCTGGGTCTACAGTCCATACACTCCTTTGAGGAAAGCCCGATTTTGCCCTCTGCCTACTTGTGATACACACTAGAGACTAGCTGAACCCCAGGCCAGTTGGGGCTGCTTTCAAAATTCATCTAACCTGGGGTGCCAGGCTGGCTCCGTCGGTAGAGCATGGGGCTCTTGATCTTGGGGTTGTGAGTTTGGACCCCATGTAGGCTGGAGAGTTTATGTAATAAACAAACCACAGAATTTGTCTAATCTAACACCTCCACTTTACAACGAGGCAGTGGCATTTCAGAGGAGGAAATGATACTGGTAAGCTCTTTAGGCTGCTCAGTGTTAGAACTGGGACTTGAACTCCAAACCTCTAGCATCTAGGGTTATTTATTTTATTTAGTGCTCATTCCAGGAGATCATCGTGGGCACGTGAAAATAAACTTCTCTCTCTTCTCTGAGGAACTATTCTTTGAGGTTCATGTCTATTGCCTTTCTCCTCCAGGAAGCCTTCCAGGTAACCTGAGTCAGTTCCTTAAGGACCCCACAACATTCTCGCCTATATCTCTGTTGTAGATGTCTTTCGTTCTGCCTCATGATCATCCCGAAGTATGGCAAGCTTTCCAGGTCCTAAGGAGGTCTCTTTTGTCTCTTAAAATCTTCCCTTAGCTGTTTCATGCTTAGGAGAGTCCCTTGAAATACTAGTTCAGTGAATAGGTGCAATAAAGACCAAACTAATCGAGCTTAGCAGGAACCTTGCCCAAAGCAGGAGAGACAAGCCCCAGCAAATCCCAGCTTTGGGCTGGATGGAACCAGTTTAGGGAGGAGCTTGTGTCTCCGGGCCAAAAGAAGTGGGGGAGGAGGACAGAGGATTCTTCCAGGAAAGCAGCTCCAAAGTAGTCTCCATGACAATGAAGAAGATTCCTGTGGGTCCCAGAGCGGGCACTCCAGGTGGGGGCTCTCAGTGGTTCTGAGCTTTTGCATCTCTCCGGAAGTCCCCTGGCTCTCTGGAGAGTAAGTGTTCCTTTCTATTCCCCATTCAGGGTCCCAGCTGAGAGCCACCCCCTCCTCCGGCTCTTCCTCCGGCTCTGGCTCAGCAGGCTGGCTGAGTGAGGCAAAATGCCATTCGCGGCTTTTGCCCCTACTATCACCTGGCCTCAGATTCAACACCCAGACTCCGAACAGCGACATCTCCAGGGGGAACATTCTAGCCTCTTTCAGGACTTGGGATAGCTGGGGAAAGGAGGGAATAGAGAGGTTTCTGTTGGAAATCACTTCATGACAAGCAACATTTCCTGCTCATGTCCAGTGTTTGACTTCCATTAACTCGTGCAGCTTTGACAGTGGTCCTGTAAGGGGTCTGGTCCACTTTACAAATGGGGAAACTGAGGCCTTGCAAACACAAATCTATCCCAAGGGTCCACTCAACAGACTGAGAGCACTCCAAGCTGACTTTTTGTCACAGGGACTGTACATTGAGGGAACACACAACAGGTTGGCTGGGGGACTCTCCTGAGCCAGGACGCAGACATGTGAACTTCCCCAGATTAAGGATGTTCGAAATCCTCTCTTGGACACATGGCTTCATGGATGAAGCCCAACATACGTCCTGGTACCCACCCCCAAAACACCTTGGAAAGAGGTAGCCTGGGTAAAAGCCTCTTTCTTTTGGGGCTGGACTCTGACCTGTTTCCTAGGAGCCTAAGTTATAAAGTGTCAACGTGGGTTTTAGATATGCAAATATTCATATAAAAGCAGCCTGGGGCTTGCTCAGAGGGCTGGGCAATAATGACACAGTGAGAAGGGAGAGGCACCTGGGTCAGACAAAGAAGACCAGGAGCCAAGGAGGTTAGAAGCCAGCTCTCCCAGGCCCCCTTCAGAGAGTGTAGTGGCGGGGTGTGGGTGATCTGCCCAGTCTACCTGTGAGGGGGGACAGAAATGTCTTCAAAGGCCTGGCTTCCCCAATATCTGGAAGAGCTCAGAGTCCCAATGGCATAAAGGGTGGAATTAAGGAGGTAACCCAGGGAGACAGCTCTGTAAGGCCAGATGAATGAGATAAACAGGGTCAAGTGGTGTCCTATGCCCCTTCAGTGGCTCCCAGACTAGATCCGTCACCAGGGGGAATGAACCAGAGAAGAGGGTCAGGCAGTAAGGATGGGGAACGATGGGATCTTCTTCACCATGGACTGGTGGGTCAGGACCACCAAAAACAAAGTGCCACTCATGGGCACTTCCTTTTGTCCTTGGCTCCCAGTCCCACTTTCACATAGCTCCCTCCAAAGCGTAGGGCGTCTGAAGCTTGGGTTCATGGATGTGCTGCCGCTGAGGCCAGCTTGCTGCTCTGGCTTTGAGCCATACGGGTGCACTCTGCTGACGGGAGGGGCTGTGATTTTCGGCAGGGTCATCACCCGGCAGGTCTGAGACCACACACCCCCTCCACCTCCTCCACCTCCTGGTTAAGAACCACTGTGCAAACGGCATTGTAAATGTCTTTTTAAAAAGTTTTTAGGGGCGCCTGGGTGGCTCAGTGGGTTAAAGCCTCTGCCTTCCGCTCAGGTCCTGATCCCGGGGTCCTGGGATCGAGCCCCACATCGGGCTCTCTGCTCATTGGGGAGCCTACTTCTTCCTCTCTCTCTCTCTCTGCCTGTCTCTCTGCCTACTTGTGATCTCTGTCAAATTAAAAACAAAATTTTTTTTAAAGTTTTTATTTATTTATCTGACAGAGAAAGAGAGAGACAGCTGGAGAGGGAAAACAAGCAGGGGGAGTGGGAGAGGGAGAAGCAGGCTTCCCGCAGAGCAGGGAGCCAGATGCAGGGCTCCACCAGGGGATAGCGACCCTAGCCGAAGGCAGATGCTTAACGAATGAGCCACTCAGGCGCCCCTCCCCCCCTTTTATGATTTTATCTATTTATTTGAGAGAGAGACACGTCGAGAGAGGGAACACAAGCAAGGGGAGTGGGAGAGGGAGAAGCAGGCTTCCCGCTGAGCAAGAAGCCCAATGTGTGGCTCCATTCGAGGATGCCAGGACCAAGACCGGAGCCGAAGGCAGACGCCTAATGACTGAGCCACCCAATGCACCGCTCATCACAGATGTCTTTACAAATGTCTTGCCAATATATATGACCTTAAAAATGGTTGGAGAGGCACCATTTCTGGAGGATGTGCTTGGGTGGGGGTGGTGTGTAACAGCTTCCCTTGCTCATGTCCACCTTCCACTTAGCCCGAGTGGAAGCCTTGACACCCCACGGAAAAGAGAGCCCTTCTAGCCAGCTGGCTGGGAGCATGTCAGGCTTAAGAGGAAGGGTACAGAAAAAGCTGATGTTTTGTTCAATTCCAGAGGGCACCCTGTAGAGGAGAGCTGTCTCAGGAGAAAAGTCCTAAAGATGAGGTCTTAGAAGGGGCCTCTGCGTTAGTCGGTTGAGTGTCTGGCTCTTGGTTTCAGCTTAGGTCATGATCTCTGGGTGGTAAGATCGAGCCCCGAATCCAGGCATCCAGCTATCCAGCTCCATGCTCAGCGTGGAGCCTGCTTGGGATTCTTGCTCCCTCTGCCCTTCTCCCTGCTCTTAATCTCTCTCTAAAATAAATACATAGGGGCTCCTTGGTGGCTCAGTCCTTCAGCGTCTGTCTTCGGCTCTGGTCATGGTCCCGGGGTCCTGGGATCGAGCCCCACATCAGGTTTCTTGCTCAGCAGGAAGCCTGCTTCTCTCTCTCCCACTCCCCCTGCTTGTGTTCCCTTTCTTACTCTGTCTCTCTCTCTCTTTCTCAAATAAATAAATAAAATCTTTCAAAAAAATGAATAAACAAAATCTTTAAAAAAATGGTGAATCCTTGGAGACTGGGTTTCTCTTTCTCTTGGGTATTGTGGTGGGTTATACTCAAGAACCTTGGGAGAAATCGAAGGTGATCGTGTCACCCTGACTCTCAGGGCATGCGAAGGGGGTGGCTCTCCCATAGCAGATGGAGTTGGCAGTCAGGAATCTGAGGAGAGAAACTCCAGTTCCTGGGAGAGACCCTCGTCTCAGTGTGGCAGCTATGATAGTCTCAGGAGGAGAGGGACAGACACAGTGACCTCTGTGGGGCCAAGCCAATCCAAGCCAAGAAGCTGATTTTAGGATTCCTCCTGGGGAGACATCTTTTGGGGGGAGCTGTATAAGAACTTGTCAGAAACCCCGTCAAGAGCCTTTAAATATTTTTAAAAAAAATTTTTAAACGTAATCTCTACACCCAGTGTGGGGCTCGAACACAAAACCCTGAGATTAAGAGCTACATGCTCTACCGACTGAACCAGCCTGGTTCCCCAATATATATATTTTGTTCTGTTGTTGTTGTTGTTGTTTTTTGTTTTTTTTTTAATATATATTTAAGTAAACTCTGCACTCTACACCCAACGTGGGGCTCAAACTCATGACCCTGAGAACAAGAGTCACACGCTCTGCCGACTAAGCCAGCTGGGAGCCCCTACCTAGCCTTTCAGTATTTTTAAACCAGGTATCCTCCTTTCATCTGGAATATTGTCCCAGGGAGAAAGGTTGAGCCTAGTGCTGGCAAGAGTCTGGAAGGCCAAAGAGAGACCAACCGTGCCCCGAGGAGAGTCATTTTTATTTTTAGAAAGTGTTAGTGACTTCAGCTTTTCATATGTGCTGCCCACAGCCACTCGGGACTCCCCCCAAAAATGCAAAACCTTCCTTGTCCTGTTCTGTCTCTTCCCTTATTAATTTGACTTTTAACCCTCTACTTAGAGACCCAGTGCCCCAGCTCAGCCAGCCCGGTCTGAAAGCTGCAGGATGGAAGATGCTTTTTCTCTTTTGATTCGCCCCTCCCCCACTTTTTGTCAAAGAGAAACAAACTTCAGCAGCCTGAAGGATTAGAATGGAATTGGGGCCAGGTGGGCAGAGTCCAGAACGCTCCCCTTTTTAACTGAGTGCAGACCTGAATGGTGAGGGACCATAGCTCCTGCTGGGGCGGGGCGGCGGGGGGGGGGCTCTACTCAGCAAAGGCCATTTCTCTGTCTTTAAAGACTAAACACCGTTGGTGTCACTTAGTCTCTCCTCTGTTCTCTGAGCATCTATATTTGCTCTTCCCGTCATGAAAAGTGGGCAACGGAGGGGATGCCCCGCTTTGCTAAGGCTGTGGCAGGGAATGCCACAGCGGGCAGAAGCCTTGCACTTGACTCATTCTGGACTGTTTTGGGGGGAAGAGTGGTTGGCATGGGGATTCTCAGTTTTATTTCCCAGTGTTTTTGTTTTTTACAACAGAAAGTCCTCTGTCACCACCCCCAGCTCCTGACCGCCCCTGACCCATCCATCGTGGGGCTCTCCTGTGACTCAGGGAGCCCCCAGCCGCGGCTGTAGATTTATCTCTCCTGTTGATTCTCATCCATCCCGCTGGTGACCCCAGCCCAGAGTCATCTGGTAATTTACAACCACATTTGTTAATTTACGGGCTGGGGACCGTGGAGCCCAGAGCTCAGGAAATGACACTCCCTTCGGGGTGAAGCTCTGCTTTCTTCTGTCTCCCTGGGGACCAAGTGCCTGAGTGGAGAAAGTGTGGCAGGGAGGAAACACTAGCAGGGGGACGCATGCTGAGAGGACATAGTACCTAATCAGAGGGGACCAGGCATTCTGGATCCCAGTTCGAGTTTCCAAAATACAGTGTTTGCACACATGCTTTACACTTTATCGCTTTCCTAAACGTTTTCAGGTACGTTCTCTTACACTGGCCTAGCTCTCCTTGAAACTGGTGTTTTTAGTTCCATTTTATAGTTGATTACTCTAAAGTTCAGGGAGCAATTTGCTTTATGTCACAGGGGTGGGGACCCAGCTCCTAAATTCCATCCAAGCTTCACCCAGTTTCAGGGCTACTTAGGCTTCCAGAGGGGAGAGAGGAGACGAAAGCAAGTTGTTCTCAGTACCCTGACCCCACCTGATCCTCCCCTCCCTGACATTTCCTTTTTATGTCCTCCCCCACCGACAATTCCCACTTTCCTGATAAGAGATACCTGGTAGGGTCTTGTTAATTGTGGGTCCTCTTCGGGGGTGGTTCGGCATTTTCTGAAATTGCACATCAGGCATGAATGTCTCCCACGAAGGGAAAACTGATGGGGGGGGTAGCATTTGGCTCCCTAGAAATTGAGAGTGTAAAGTATATTTAATTAAAATGATAAATCTGATTTTCAGTTTCATTTTTACTACTGCTTAAAACTAATCTATTTTATGCACGTTTGCCGAAGGCTGCAGCCGTCAAATCAGAGAATATTAGAGCTGTGAGGCACCTGGAGATCTTTCTGGGCCAAATCCTTCATTTTATCGACAAAGAAACCGAGTCTCAGATGGGTGACGGGTCCCCTGAAGTTCCAGTGGAGTGTGAGGGGCTGGTTCTCCATGGCTTCCCCTATTTCGACTTCCCGGGTATCTCAAAGGGCTCGAATCACCGCTCCTCTCTCTTTAAACGTCTCCTCCTTGCCCTCACCCCACCCTCAATGCAAACTCACGATGGGAAGGCCTTGGCCTCTTTCCCCACCTCCTAGTTGGTACCAGATTCCTTCTCTGCCCAGTTTCCTCCCTCTTGCTTTTCTGACTTCCCAGGCTGCTTCCTTATTCTGCATCAATCCCGTCTGGTGAGATTTTAGATCTCATTTGGGTCTCTGTAGTTGTCTCTCTGCTTTGCTCTGAGGCAGTAACCAGACCTATGTTTTTTGGCCGAGTTGAAAACAAGTCACAGAATGCACATTTCTTTTCTTTTCTTTTTTTTTTTTTTTAGATTTTATTTATTTATTTGGCAGAGAAACAGAGAGAGAGAGAGAGCACAAGCAGGGAGAGTGGAAGAGGGAGAAGCAGGCTCCCTGCTGAGCAGGGAGCCTGATGCCGTATTCCATCCCAGAACCTAGAGACCACGACCTGAGCCCAAGGCAGTCGCCCAACCAACGGAGCCACCCAGGCGCCCCCAGAATGCAACATTTTATGTTGTTTTTGCTTAAACTGAGGTTGTAACCATTGTAGAACACTTACTGATTTATTTGAATAGGTAAGACACTCACATGATACAAAATTCCGAAGTCCTATAATACTCTCAGGTGGGAAGTTGTAATCTCTCCCCTGGCAACCCATTTAACCTTCCCAGACCTTCAGTTTCTTGTATGCTCTTGGTGACAAGGACCCTGTGTATCTCCATACGACAAACAGAGACCTCACACACCGACAGGAATCTCCTCTCCTTTGTTTACTTACACACACGCTGTGCAACGGTGAGCACCGAGGCCTGACTGTATCACGAGCCAAAGACATTTGATCCCAGCAGAGGCTGGCACAACCAGAGAACAGGTAGTTCAAGAAGCAGTTTCTCCAGCTGGACTAGAACTTCTGGAGGCTGTTCTCTGTATTGTTGTGATGGCTGTGCCCATTGTCCCACCTGCCGTGCAATTAAAATACAAACAATAGAAGCCATAGAATAACTTAGAGGAGGTGCAGAAAGTTTTGATTTTTACCCTACCAATGCCACAGTATGTATGTATGTATTGATTTATTTATAAAGATGTTATTTATTTATTTATTTATTTATTTATTTATTTATTGAGAAGGAGAGACAGAGCACGAGAGGCGGGAGGGTCAGAGGCAGAGGGAGAAGCAGACTCCCTCACTGAGCAGGGAGCCCAGTGTGGGGCTTGATCCCAGGACCCTGGGATCATGACCTGAGCTGAAGGCCCACACTTAACAGACTGAGTCACCCAGATGCCCCCTATTTATTTATTTTTTAAAGATTTATTTATGAGAGAGAGAAAGAGGGAGGGAGAGTGCATGTGTGTGCACGCCAGTGGAGGGAGAGACAGAAAGAGAGAGAGAGAGAGAGAGAGAACCTTAAGCTGACTCCTAGCTTATTTCCCCGGGCTCAATCCTGGGACCCTGGGATCCTGACCCCAGCTGAAACCAAGAGTCGGCCACCTAACCGACCGAGCTACCCAGGTGCATGGATACCTAAGTATTGAAAAGAAAAAAAAAATGGTGCTTTTGCTTTGCTGGAGCCCTAGGCACAGTCTTAGACTGACTCTAGTGTTACTGGCACGAGTTTTGAGATAGGCCCGGATCCAAATCCTGGTTGTGCCTCCGATTGGCTTCATGATCTGGGTGAGTCATGCAATCTCTCTGATGATCGGTTTCTTCCTCTGTACCATGGGGATAATAAGATCCCCCTTGGCTCTGGATTTCAATGACCTCATAGGAGTGAGAGGTCTAGAGATAATGTGTAGTCAATGCCAAGTTCAGAAGAACAAGGCATTTTCTGGTCTCTCTCTGTATGTCTGGGCACATACAGGCAGGTACGAGGTCCCTGTGGCTGTTCCCTTTTCCTCATACAACTTCACTGACTCCTCCACTTGGGGCTCCCAGTGTGTGGGCTGATGTTTGGACAGGCAGCAGGGCCTATGGGCAGTGGTGGGGTAGCTTCAGGGTCAAGGGCACCCATGGTGGGAGGGGCTGAGTCCCAGTCACCAGAGAACTCTTCTCAGAGAGGTCAGTCAGCCCTGGTGGCCAGGTGAGAAGGAGAAAGCAAGAGGCTAGGGGTCGGGGGAGAGGGCTCTTTTCAGCCCATCCTGATTATTCCTCCCGCTTCTCCTCTTGCTGCTTGGGCACACATCCGTAGCTGTTCAGCCGAGGTTCTGATTGCCAGCTTCGAGGGAGGGACCTGCCTCATTCCCTGGGTGTTGGTGGTCAGGTTCATTTGGATTCTAGGGGAGTTGGCTTTGAGGCCCCCAGAGCCCAGTCTGCTGTGGCTATTGGGATGTCTAAGGGACACCACTTTTTTTGGCAGAGAAGTGGGGGGTCCAGTTAAGAGGCAGGAAGTGGCTGTCAGAGATGGGAGGATGGTGGGTTCATTTTTAAAGAAGACAGAAGGCTGAAGTAATTCTTCCAGAATAAGGAGTCTCCTCTGAGACTCTTAGGTTGTGCCCAAGACCGCTGGTGTGTTCCCTCGAAGTGCCTTCCTGGGGCCTGGGGAGCTGGAGGAAATAGAGGGAACAACACAACCTAGTTGGTTCAATTTCCATCAAATCTTTGTCATCCTTGGGGCTCCTAGGTGGCTGAGTTGGTTGTATCTGACTCTTGATTTTGGCTCATGATCTTGGGGTCCCTGTTCAGCGGGGAGTCGTCTTGAGGATTCTCTCCCTCTCCTTCTCCCTCTGACTGTCCCCCCCACTTGTGAGGGTGAGCTCTCTCTTTCTCAAATAAATAAATCTTAGAAAAAAAAATCTGGGGCATCTGGGTGGCACAGTCAGTTAAGTATCCAACTTTTGGTTTTAGGTTGTGAGATCGAGCTCTGGGTCCAGTTCCTCTGAAGTTTGCTTGGGATTCTCTCTCCCTCTTCCTCTGCCCCTCTCCAACACTCTCTCTCAAGTAAATAAAATCTTTAAAAAAATGTATGTATGTATTTATTTATTTATTTATTTGAGAGAGAGAGAATGAGAGAGAGAGAGCATGAGAGGAGAGAGTTCAGAGGGAGAAACAGACTCCCTGCTGAGCAGGGAGCCCGATGTGGGACTTGATCCCAGGACTCCAGAATCAAGACCTGAGCAGAAGGCTGTTGCTTAATCAACTGAGCCACCTAGGCACCTCCTCAAATAAATAAAATCTTAAAAAAAAAAAAAACAACTTTGTAAAAAAAACAAACAAAAAAACTTTGTCATCCTCTCTCCCAACCCCAACCTCAGTTCCATCTCAACAAACATTTACTAAAATATACTTTGTGCCAAAAACGTGTTCTTGGGGGCCAGAGGCTTAGAAATGAGTTAGGTCTCTACCCCTGCCCTGAGGAGCCCACCATCTGGTGATAGCATTATGGGTATGAAGCCAGGGGTATAGCTAATGGGTCACAATATTTTTGTGCAAAAGCCAGAGGGCACTCTGTGTGGAAGAAGGAAGATTGGGACGAACAATTCTTTCCTAGAATTCCTGTTCCCAGAAGTTCATCTCCAATGTCATTTCCTCCATGAAGTCTTTCTTGGTACATTTCTTCCCCCAGCAAGCTGGTTACTCTCCTCTAACTTTGCCGAGCACATTGTCAGACCTTATTCACTGGACAAGGTAAGGTCTCTCTCATTACACTGACCTTCCTCCACCCTGTATCAGACTCCCCCTTGGACTTGTCTCGGACACCCCTTGTTGGGTTCAAAGCTCCTCGAGGGCAGTCTGGGGGCCCCACTCCTTTTCTGTACCCCCTTGTGGTGCCCAGTCCAGCCCCTGGAAGAGTCGGAGCTTTGCAGATGGCCTGCTGAAGCTGAAGATGAGTTTGTGGGAAAGAGTTTGTGGCCAGGGAGTGATGGTGGGGCAGATGTGGCAGGACTGGAGTCTTTGAGGAAGGGATTGGGAAACTGTGGTCTGTGGTCCGAGTCAGGCCCAGTGTCTGTTTTTATATGGCCTGTAAGCTACAAAGCGTTCTTACCTTTTTCAATGACTGGAGAATATCAAAAAAGAAAAACTACGTTAAGGACACAGGAGAAATATAAGAAATTCAACTTCTAGTGTCTATAAATAGCTTTATTGGGATGCAGCCATGTTTACTTGTTTCCATATTGTACGGTTGCTTTTGTGCTACAACACAGGACTTGAGCAGATGCAAGAAAGATGGTATGTGTGACTCTCAAAGGCCACATTATTTACTCTCTGTCCCTTGACAGGAAAAATTCACCGCACCTTCCTCTAAGGTGTAGACGGAGGACCTAAACTGGAGAGTAGGAGTTGGGCATTGAAGGTTGGGCAGTCCAAGGGAGAGGGCCAAGTATCTCTGGGCAAGTCAAGGGCAAAGGCAGCCCACGATCCATCTTCCCAGCAGGAACCCTGCCCAGGGGGCTGAGAAGGACCTCTGCAGGTGTATCTTCCCCAGGTCAGGAGGGCTGAGCTGAGCAGAGGTGGGGTGACAAAGGGGCAGGGGGTTTGGTTCCACTTCCAAGCTTCCCAGAGTCCCCTGGAGTATGGAGGAATGGGGAACCCAAAGGAGGGGAAGAAAGGGCTCCAAATTACACCATGCTCTTACCTTCCTGAAGCCTGACTTATGGATGAGATGGAGAAGCAAAATTTTTGAATCCTCAGGGAAGAGCCCTGCCTGTCACCACAAACTGGATCCTGAGGCCACAGGATGAGAAGTGACAGCTTCCTCCAGAGCAGGGCTCAGCCACTGTGTCAACCGGAGTCCGTCTTGGCCTGCCCTCCGCCACCGACAAAGAAGGGATTCGAGCTGGGTGCTTGGTGCTCCCCTCCTCTTTTCTGCATCCCCATGGGGGAGGCCAGGCAGCCGGAGACACTTGAGAAACTTGCCTAAAAGAACAGCCAAAAGCCAGAGAGATGAGCAGAAGACCCTGTGCCCAAGTGGTTCTTCCTCCGGACCAAGCCGGGAACTGGTCCCTGTGGGAGTCAACCCCAGGAGACCCATCTTGAGCAGCACTGGCAGCGACTCTTATGAAAGCTCATGCCTTGTAGTGCTGGACTCATCCTCCCTCATTTGCTCATCCAACACGTACGCACCAAGTTCCTTCTGTGGCTTGAGTTTACCCTCCGGCCGGGAAGATTGACATTCCCCGCTTTGGGGGGACTGTTAGAAGTAAAATAGAAATAGCTCACATGTACTGAGAGCTTACTAGGTGCCAGACATTGTTTTAAGCCTGCAGAGAGTAATATAATCCTCTCGAAAACTCACGTGTGGGTGGGGTGGGGGAGAGGAGGGTCTGTCGTTATCCCCTTCTTATGGAGGGGAACACACAGGCTCAGGGAGGAGAGGGAATTCGCCTGAGGTTGCCCAGCTGGGAAGGGGCAGAGCCAGCCTATTAACCCAGCCTTGTCTGATTTCAGAAGCCAATAAATATTTGTGAACGAAGGAAGGAAGAAGTGAGTGGGTGCAGGGGGAAGGGGCTTGTCCACAGAGACAAAACAGGCCTCTACCTGCCAGAGGCTTCCTGTCTAGTTGGGGAGGTGGGCGGGGAGTAACAACGTAATGTTCTAATAGTAGCATTTTTCATAACTCAAGTTCGAGGCACCAAGGGCGACACAGCCAAGTGGATGTCAACATGAAGGCGGGGGAGCCACGTTCAGAGGGGGCTTCCCCAAAGCTAGCCCCCTGCTCTGCTCAACAGTGGCTTCTCCTGGAGGTCCTCCCACGCTGGGCCTCCCACACCCGTACATTGGGGTGTCAGGCCCTCATTTGGTCTTTGCCGCTCTAGCTGAGATTGGAATAACTCTAGAGCCACACCCCTCTGTGTGTCCTGCCCGCGGAGGAAGGAGGAGACCTTGAGACTTTGGGTCCCCCCCACCCCCGTTCCTTCTCTGGGAGTTGCAGAGCGTGCTTTCTCTGCTCAGACGGTGCTGGGGAAGCAAGTTGTGCGTTTGTTCAAACCCAGTTCCTGCAAACACACTTATGGTGCCCAGTCAGTTAGGTGCCCTTGGTAGGAGGGTGTCTGTCCCTGCCTTCCAAGTCCCCCACGTCCCACGGCCAGGGTAATGGTGGTGGCTCTCTATCCCACCCCTCTTCCCTGGTCCCCTCCGGATCTCAAACTCTGGAGACCCCAAGGCATTTAGTTCCAAACCCAGTCGGAACTAGCCAGTCACCCAGGGCAGGCAGTTGTCATAGGGAAGGGGGGCCATCAGAATAAGCTCCGTGTGGCTTTATGTTGCTGAATGTCACACATCCCTCTACCGTAACACTGCGACCTGGGGATTCTGAGAGGGTAAGTGACTTGCCCAAGGTCACACAGCCTGAAGCTCTCTGATTCTGTCTAGTGCTCTTTCCCTTGGTGTGAATGGACTCAACAGACTGAGAACAGGAGATACACAGCCTGTCCCTGAGGAGCAGGGCGAGGAGGCAGAGTCCCTATTGAGGACTCAGTTGGTTTCAGATAATAGAAACCATAACCAGAGCCAGAGAAAGGAAAGTGAACAGGAGAGGGATGGCTGGTGGAAAAACCCTAGAGTCTCCCAGTCTGGAGGCAGGACATCGTGGACAGTGGTTCACACCTGTGACTCCTGGTTCAGGATGCCCTCTGCTGCTTGCTTTATGGGGTGGAGGGGGAGTGGGGACATGGTATTCATTTGTGTGGAACCCTGGAGGTCCTGCCCTCCAGAGGAAATACCAGGCTAATGGAAACAGTGAAGAGATACTACATTTGGGGTTCCAACCTGGGACACACAGCAACATTTCTGGGGCGGGAGGGGTAATGAATTAATTCGATATTTTACCCGTTTTATTTACCTATGAAGCAGCTATTTCATGCCAGCTAGTGTGCCAGGTGATGGGACCCCATGGATCCCGACAGCCAAAAACACAGCAAAGCTTTCTTTCAGGGCTCACCCTGTGCCCGTGCTCACCCCCAGCCAGACATGCGGGACTCGGAGGAGTGAGTTCCCTGAAGTCACAGAGCTAGTAAGTATCTGGGGGAGAGAACTCAGTAAGCTCATGCCAACAGTGCAGCTGACCAGGTTTTCTTCCGGGAGAGGTGTGCTCCAGGTGTCCTGGCAGGTTTCGGGAAGCGGGGAGGCAACATTTGAGCTGGACCTTGTGAAATTTCGTCCCTAGGGGAGGGGAAATGGTTCCAGGTCAAAGAAACATCATTTACAAAGTTTCAACAGTCCCCAAGGAAATATGGGTCCCAGGGTAGTGGAGCTGAGGGCATTAACGATGGGGCTGGGGGTTTCCAATGTTCTGGAGACCTTGTTAAGGACCTCATAGCCTACAGACGATGTGGAGTCATGGGGCGGGGGTGTTAAAGTGATTCTGAGGATCAGACCTTGGGCAAGAGGGAGGGAGAGCAGGGCCTCGGAACCGGCCTCGGAACCTTCAAGAGTAGCTCATCCCTAATGCTGTCCTCTGAGTCCTCTTCCTCCCCCATCTTGCTCCCTAAACGGTGATGTCATCACTCAGCTCAGAGCAGGCATGACCACGTGTCGGGTGAAAGCATAGACTTCGGAGGTTGACCCTTTTTTTTTTTTTAAAGATTTTATTTATTTATTTGACAGAGATCACAAGTAGGCAGAGAGGCAGGCAGAGAGTGAGGAGGAAGCAGACTCCCCGCTCAGCAGAGAGCCCGATGCAGGACACGATCCCAGGACCCTGGGATCATGACCTGAGCTGAAGGCAGAGGATTTAACCCACTGAGCCACCCAGGCGCCCCTGGAGGTTGACTCTTGCTCTGTCACCAAGGAGCTATGAGGACGTGAGCAAACGAATGTCTCTTTGCCTCAGTTTCCTCATCTGTCAGAGAGTGGTTAATAATAGTACTGACCTCAGAGCGTTGGGTGTGAAGACAAAATGCGATGACCTAGGGGAACCGAGTTGTCAGGCTGTCAGGAAGGGTTTGATAAATGCTAGTTCTTTTCAGCAGATGTCCCCTCCCCACCCTGCCCTGGTCCAGTCAGTGCCTCTCCTTGGGGTCCTGACTGTCAGGAATGTGACAGGTCTGATCGAAATCCCTCCTGCTGGAGATGGATCCCAGCTTCCCCGACGGCCCTTCAGAACCTGGAAAGTTCTGTGTGCAGTGCTCCCTTACCTCATCCCACCCCTCTAATCTCAGCTCTTCCCCTCTTCCCTCCCCTGTGATTATCACAAACCCCCTGGAGCTAGCTAGCAGGCAGGCTTGGCTGGGCCCCATGCCCCTTTGAAGTCCCAGGCCAGGTTCCCAGTCCCACACACTGACTTCTGAGAAAGCTGCTTCCCATCAAATCCTGCCGCCAAAAAGACTCCCCTCTTAGGTATTCCTGCCAACTCCGTTTTATAATCTCAGTGCTGGGGAGGGAGGACAGCAGAGGCACTTTGTGTGCAGGAAGGAAGCAATTAAATTATTAGCACTTTGAGAAATTAAACGACATAACTTATGGCGGAATAAGTTTAGCAAAAAAAAAAAAAGAAGAAGAAGAAACCCTTGTAATGTGAGAAAACAATTAAAAAGAATTATATAAGGTTGGGCTCGCTCCTTTATTGCAATAGAGTTAGCAGGTTCATTGATTATCGTCTTGTTCTAATGCAGGAGGATGGCGCGGGCTGCCACGGAGGCAGCGACAGTCAGGAAGCAAGGCGTTTAACTGGGTCCTGGAAGAGGACACAGAGGAGGAGCTGAAAGGTTTTCTAGAAGGGAAGGGGGAAGGGACGACGGGGTCAGGGGAAGACCAGCAGAGCAGCTCTTCCTTCTCCCAGCTCCTGCTTTGGTAGAACCTGCCCGATTCTGCCTGCCCAGACCCCGTGCCTCAGCAGTTCGGCTCTGAGCTCTTCCCGGTGAGATGTACACGCAGCCTGGTCCGGGGAGATGGATGAGCATGGTCGTTGAGGCATCCCCCGTATCCCTCGCTGGCAGAGTGGGAAGGTAAAATGGGTCGAATGTGTCATGGAGCAGCAGTGAGAAGCAACAGACTGGTCGCGGCTAGATCTGATAAACTTAGTGTCACACGGCCATTAAAAACCGATCTACAGCTATCCACACAGCTCGGAGGAATCCCCCAGACAAGTTGAGGACATGAAGGAGGACCCATGGCAGGATTGCGTGTAGATGAAGTTCAAGAAGGGTGGCCTGGGTGGCTCAGTCTGTTCATCGCCTGCCTTTGGCTCAGGTCATGGTTCAGGGATCCTGGGATCAAGCCCCACATTGGGCTCCTTGCTCAGCGGGGAGTCTGCTTCTCTCTCTGACTCTGCTGTTCCCCCTGCTTGTGCGGTCTCTCTCTCTCTCTGATAAATAAATAAATAAAATCATTTATAAAAAAGATGAAGTTCAAAAACAAGCTAAACTAATGGGTGGGGACAGAAGTTGGGAGGAGCGGTTATCTCCGGCAGCAGATGGGGGAAGGGAATAGTTTATGGTCTGGGAGGGGGTCCCAGGGAACCTCTTAGCGTGCTGGAAGTATGTCTTATTTTGATGTAGATGGTGATGAGACAGGTATATTCAGAGATTTAAAAAAATCGAGTTTTATACTTAAGACCAGTGCACATGACACATTTTACTGTATATTTGTTACACCTCAATAGGAGAGTAGAGAGCAAAAATGTTGCCAAGGGAAAAAGAGGACACAAGAAGAAATGACACAATACCATTTAAATAAGTAAAAAAACATATGCATATAAAATAACACTACCCATTCTGTAAGAACTCAGCAAACAGAACAATAGACACTATTGTATGGACTTGGGCTACGCAGATAAAAGAGAATGAATGAAAGAATGAATGGGGCCAAGAGCATGGCCCTGCAAAGACTAGTTACGATAACGGGCCGTGAACAGAGTATGGTTAACACAAATCAGAAGGTCTTTGGGCTGGATGTAGTGTGTGTGGGGTGTTGGGACATTTCCTTCTGAGAGCTGTGTTTAGAATCAGTCACTGATGGGGGCGCCTGGGTGGCTCAGTGTGTTAAGGCCTCTGCCTTCGGCTCAGGTCATGATCCCAGGGTCCTGGGATTGAGCCCTGCATTGGGCTCTTTGCTCTGCATGGGGCCTGCTTCCTCCTCTCTCTCTCTGCCTGCCTCTCTGACTACTTGTGATCTCTGTCTGTCAAATAAATAAATAAAATCTTAAAAAAAAACTTAAAAAAAAAAAAGAATCAATCACTGATGACTGCCACAAGGTCAAGGAGGCATCTGTCCCGTGTTTCTATACTTCTCTGCTGTTTGCCCAGCAATGCCATCATGCCCACTGCCTTAGAGGACCTCACATATGGCGGGCAGCTCCCTGGAGTGGGTGGATTGGAGCCAGGTGTCCCCACTTAGCTCAGACCTCCCACTACCAGCTGCTCACCCCCCACAGCCCCCCAGTTGTCTTAACCTCTCTGGATCTCAGCTTTTTAATCTGTTACATCGGGATGATTAAAAAGAGTGCCAAAGAGAGGGGGTTCGGAGTAGGGGTCAGCAAACTTGGAGTGTAGAGAGCCAGATAGTAAATATTTTCAACTCTATGGGCCGTAAGGTCTTTGTTGCAGCTGCTCTGGAAACAGTCACAGATGTAAATGGATGTGCAAGGCTGTGTTTCAATAAAACTTTATTTATTATTTATGGACCCTGAAATTTGAATAGCATAGTTTTCACGTGTCACGAAATATCATCCTTCTGATTTTTTTCAAACCACTTAAAAGTGTGAGGATGGTTCTTTTTTTTTTTTTAAATATTTTATTTATTTATTTTACAGAGAGAGAGACCACAAGTAGGCAGAGCAACAGACAGAGAGAGAAGCAGGCTCCCCGCTGAGCAGAGAGCCCGATGTGGGGCTCGATCCCAGGACCCTGAGATCATGACCTGAGCCGAAGGCAGAGGCTTAACCCACTGAGCCACCCAGGTGCCGCGTGAGGATGGTTCTTAGTGTGCAATAGGTGGGGGACCAGATTTGGCCCACGGGCCACAGTTTGCTGGTCCCTGGTCTAGAAAATTAAGTAGGTTGGAGCCATGCTTGGCACACAGCAAGTGCTCACGGAAGTGTAATTATGATTATTCTCACCTCCTACTGTACAGGTGAGAAAGCAGAGGTGCAGAGAGACGAAGTGACCCAGGTCAGCAGAGAGTCAGGGGCAGAGCTGGGACTCTGACCCAGATGTTCCAGGTCCACATTCAGTGTGGCGGTTTCAACCCACTTTGAAAAATGTTGAAGGAGGGATAGGTCTGGTTGTACCTCATGTCCTTTGTTCTAGGGCCTGTGCCTTACAGCAAGTCTGACTTTACTCTGGGCTGCTAGTCTCGCCTGATGGATCAGAGAACACCTCGCATCAGTGGACTGCGTTTTTACTCTTCAAAGCCTTTCCTTATTCTTTGTCTGGATGGCTTGATACTCTGTACGCTTGTTTCCTGGTCTTCTTTTGTCCTAAGGTGTCAGTGTTATGAACTTCTTTTTTTTTTAATTTTTCAATTTTCTTTTTTTAAAAAGATTTTATTTGTTTATTTGACAGAGAGAGACACAGCGAGAGAGGGAACGCAAGCAGGGCAGCAGCAGAGGGAGAGGGAGAGGGAGAAGCAGGCTTCCCGCTGAGCTGCCCCCCCCCGAGTCTCTTGATGTGGATGTCATTATGGGGTATCAAAGTGAACAGATTGCATTTATATAAAGTTCAAAACCAGAAAGAAAAATTTCAAAACCCGAAAAAGTTAATCTAAGCTGTTAGGAGCCAAAAGAGGGTTGTGCCGGGAAGCAGGCATATGGGAGCCTCTGGGATCAGGAAATGTTCTGTCTCTCTCTTTTTTTAAAAGTATTTTATTTATTTATTTGAGAGAGAGAGAGAGAGAGAGAGAGCACAAAGTGGGTAGGGGCAGAGGTAGAGGGAGAAGCAGACTCCCACGGGAGCAAGGAGCCTGATGCAGGACTCGATCCCAGAACCCTGGGATCATGACCTGAGCCGAAGGCAGACACTTAACTGACTGAGCCACCAGGCGCCCCTGTTCTGCCTCTTAGTCCAAGAATGGTCTTTGGGGAAAGGCACTGAACCTACACTTATGGTCTGGGCACATTTCTATGTAGCTACTCCAACTCACCGTAGGTAAAATAGCTCCAAAGGCATCTTGGGACAAACAGTGAGCTTTCAGTGAGTCTAGCTGTGGGAACAGGGAAGCAATGCTGACGTCACGCAAGTCCTATTGCTCTGCGGGGCAGTAAAGGACACAACTGGGGAGACTGGAAGTCCACCAGCCCACCTTTCCCCCCCCACCTTTCCCCCTGACGTGTGACACTCTAGTCTTGCTACCCTGGAGCGCAGACAACATGTGAGCGTGTGTGCGAGTGCATACGTGTGAGTGGGTGTGATGGTGCTCGTGAGCGTGTGTATGAGGGTCTGTGTGGTGTGAGGTATGTGTGTGTATGTGTAAGGTGTGTTTGTGAGTGCACAAGTGGGAGGTGTGAGTGTGTGAGACATCTGTGTGTGTGAGCGCACATATGGCGTGAGATGTGTGTATGTACAAATGTGATTGTGTATGAGCAAGTGTGTATGTGTGAGTATGTGTCATAAGTGTGAGGAGTGTGTGTGAGTGTGTGTACCTGTGCACGGGTGTGATTGTGGGTATGCATGGATGATAGATGTGCAAGAGGCGTGAACGTGTGCAAGTGAGTATGATTTCGAGTGTCCATGTGTGAGACGTCTGTATGGGAGTGTGTGAGCACCACCGGGAAACAGGGTCCGGAAGTTTTCCTCTCCGGAGTGCGGCGTAGCAGGGGCCTGTGGGGACACACGCATGTCCCCGGCGTCATTCGCGGAGGTGCCGGAACCCATCTCTCTGGCTGGAGCCCCGGAGACACCCGCAGCTGCTGCTCTGGTGAACGGCCCTCACGTGGGTTTGGAATGCACCTCCCTTGATGCAGATCTATGGGGACAAAAGCAGGTTCTGGTAACCAGCCGACCATTGCAGCCGCTGCTCATTTGGGTGGATCTCAGGCTCTCTATTTGTTTCTGGAGGGTTTGCTGGAATTCTTTCTGAGATGTGCCAAGCTTCCTGCCCAGGAGCCAAAATTCATTTAATGTATGAAATTCAGTTGACTCAATCCTTTCATTCATAGAGAGCAAAACACAGATTCTGCATTACAGGGGACTGAAGGAGAGAGAGAGGGAGAGAGGGGGACGAAGAAGGTGGAACATGGTAATTCTAGCTAAAGCTGGAAGAGAATTTCTCTCCATTGGAAGGAGTTTCACACATGGACGAAAGGATAAGGGCCTGTCTTCGGGGTCTTCTGTGAAAAAGAGCTCATCTTGTTGGCCAGATTTGAGGAAGAACGTTCCTGTCCTTCTGTCCAATGTCCCGCCCTTGGTCCCCCTGCTAACCAGCTTCCCTGGCCCCAGCCTTAGTTGCAGTCCCCGCCCGCCGCCATCCACCCCTGCCTGCTTCTCTCCCTCCCTTGAACTTGACTGTTCTAGTTCCAAGAGCACACCATGCCCCTGCATGTTTCTCTCTACCACCAGGAACCTGCTCCTTTCCCCTGCCCACTCTGTGAATGCTGATTTATCCTGAGCTCCGCTCCTGAGGAGACATCATTGTGTTTGACCAGATGCTTTCCTTCTCCTCTCCCTTGCAAATGTCTTGACCTTCGGGCTCCCCATGTGCAGCTGTAATTCTTTGTACATGTGTTTTTCTCCCACATTCTGCCATGGGTTTCTCCTGGGTAGAGACCATGCTTGTTCCTCTCTGAATCACCAGATCCCAGTGCAACGCTCGCTACAGAGAAGATGCTGGACGAATAGAAGCTTCCTGAATGACTGAACGAGCACGCAAGTAGGGGAACGCACAGGAGTAACTCCAGAAGCCTCAGGCGCAGACACACAGACGTTCACGATCCCTCACCATGCCGCCCCTCAAGTGCTCAGGCCGCCTCCCCCCACCTAACTCGTGGCTGTGGAATTGGGTCCTATCGATTCTTGCTCTGCACATCTTGGCGCTTTGCTTTCAGAAAGGCTCTGGGTAGCAGCGGCTGTCCTTCCAGACAAGGTCTATCTGATTCTAGAACGGGATAAGCTAAGAGTGAAAGATGACCCTGGAGGGGCATTTTAATTGGGACCGAGACCAAATCGGGGGACTCGGTGCTTTGGGGTCCTGGCCAGAGATGGGCTGCTCTGAAAGTGGTCACGGGCTGGGATGGAAAGACTTACACAGGGGAAGAGGTTAGGCTAGTGACCCAGAAAGGAGAAGGATCAAAGGCTGCCTGGACAGATGCCATCTCGACATGAACGAGCGTGCCCACAGGCGAGTGGCTCTTCTCTGCATTCAAGTACTTGCTCACCATAGAAGCTCTCGGGAGAACACATCCCAGCACCTGGCACGGAAATGAGTAAACGAATGAAAGAACAAACGAAGTCTTCATTGTATGAATTGGGCATGATCTTCTGTCCCTGGGACTTATTTTTCTTCACCTGTAAGTTGAAGGGGCCCAACAGGATGCCTTCTGGAGCCTTTTCAGTTCTTCTTTCTGCCTCAGCCCCTACTTTGTCTATTAATGGCGCGCGCCTGCACATACATAAATAAACATTAAATATTAACTTTGCCTCGTACCTCTTGGAACCCCCCGGGGCTCTTAGCACCGAAGGATGGAGACTCTGGAGTCAGACAACAAAGGCTTAGTTCTGACTTTGCCACAAGCGAACTGAGTGATTTAGGGCAGGTTTCTTTGACCTGAAGTAGGGATAGTAATCATCCTATTTATGGCTCAGATCTGTGAGCAGGAGGTGAGATAATAAATCCAAAAAAGTTTTGCCATCTGTAAATGTTACGAAGACATGATTTATGATGATCCCGTATAGCAAATGCTTAGTGAATGAATGGGCGACTTTCTGGATTTGCTTCTATCTTTATTCAAGCCCTTGTTAACACTAATTCCTGTGTGTGTGTGTGTGTGTGTACTTTACCCTCATGCCACAGAGAGCTTGAGACAGTGCTGCCAGAAGTTCCCTGCTCCTGCCTAAAGCCCAGCACGCCCAGGTGCTCCAACTTTGTTCCTCCCATTAAGTCAACAGAACAAGTGGGGGCTGGGAGGGGGAAACAAAGGAGCTGTTAGCAGGTAGGAGCAAGCGGGCTCATCTCTGTGCAAGTCACCACCAATAAAACCTAATCAATGCAACCCCTTTTAAGTTGGTTGGATCAGTGACCCAGAAGATAGCTCCCTTGCAGAAAAGGAAGTGATAGTCAATAAAGTGAGCCGTCAATGGGAAAAATCTATTAAAGTGAGTGAGATATCAGGAGACCTCTGGTGTTAACGGAGACCCTTTGGAACAGAGCCATGGAGGAGAGTGGGTTTTTAACCCTCTGGAGGCTGGAGTGGCCTCTGCCCCAGCTCGGGCAGCCGCAGAATCTGGGGCTTGGGCAGCTCGGCCCGGCCCTGAGTCTCCCCAAATGGTGTCGAGGAGCCCATACTGCACTGAGATCCTTGTGCTGCTGGCCCTTTGGGCACCTGTGTTCCCCGCTAGGTGGTCAGAGGGAGGGGCGGTCCAAGACTCTACCTGGCAGGCTGCTCTTAGAGATGACACCTCGCTGGCCTACAGGGGAAGGAGCTGGGGTTCTCTGCGCCCTGAGTTATGACAGCTGCTCCGGCCGGGGCATGGGGAGCCAGAGGGCAGCCCTTCACCCCGACACCCTCACCACCTTGCCCATTAGAGCTTCGGGCCGGCTGAGGCCACCCCACCAACTAGCGGGGCTCCGCTCCTCTGAGTTTACAAGGCAAAGAAAGCTGTCCCCAAGAAAGATATCGGTGATAAGGTCAAGCCTTCCTCTGGCTGGTGCACAGCCCTCGGTGGCTCTTCAAGCTGCCTGCGATCAAGGAGGGGAGGGGAAGACGGACATGGCCGGCCGTGGGCTGGCAGGTTTCGGGGTTAAACTGTGTTGAACCCAGAAAGAGGTGGGAGCACACAGGCAGGAGGGGAAGCTCTCAGAACGGCGTGTGCTGGTTCCGGGGAGGCTGCACAGCCTACTGGTGTCCCCAGTGCGTCCACACCGCTAGTGCTAAGCTGCATAGACCATGTGCAGCCTCTGGGCATGTCTCGTGGAGTGATAGCTGCAGTCAAGGAGTGTCACTGTCGTATCACGCTCAACAGACAGAGACAACGTCTCGGATAAAGGACATTTGGATGTGCTGGTGTATTGTGGACACACGTGAAAGTGATAGAGTAAGTGTAAAGGGGGGGGGATGTTTATGCCGAACTGGGGTGAACTAGACCAGGACGGGCTTAGGGCCAGAGGGTCGCAGGGAGCGAGACCTTGGCTATATTCCTCCTTTTTCCATCTGTCTTCAGACAGAGCCTTTTCCTGGTTAGCTCTGCATCCAGTGACGACCTGCATCTTTCTGTTCTTATTATTCTTACTGTTATTGTCTAATCTTTGGGTCTTAGAGGCTTTTTCGGAAGGGGTAGAGTCCTGCAGTCATAGCGTTTATGGCATTCTGGTGTTGGTGGGCCCTAGGGGGGAGACAGGCGTGGCTTGGTCCATTTGAGACATTTCCCAGGACCGGTGGGTGGGTGCAAACGCCCAGAAGAATGAGAGATTAGGGGATGAGATAGTACAAACAAACATCTCCAGCCTAGGGGTAAAGGTCATCGCTGCAGCTCTCACTGCACTCACATTGTTTGGGGGTGTCGCCTGTTAGGGGTGTGGGGGTGGGGGGGTTATGTTGGTGGCGATTGTGCAAGCCGTTCTGAGGTGTTTGAGGAGGTAACCGGTAAGCAACTGTGAAAATACGAATGTTGGAGTTGGGCTGGTCTTGTCTGCAGGAAATGTGTCAGGAAGAGAATTGCTTTTCCTGAGACTATGAGGACCCCATGACTCTGTCTTCATTCTCCACCTCAGGTTGATCATGGCCTCTGGGATATGGTGGGGAGGTTTCCCCCAGTGGTGACAGAATAAATTCACAAACATGCCACAGACACAGAAGTTGAGTTTCTGGTTCCTCTGACTCATGGGTTCATGTCTTTAGGATGTGGAGGTTTCTTTCTGGACATCGCAGGGGACGTTCTGAGAGCTTCGGATGTGCCCCAAGTCAGCCTGGTGAGCTGAGAGCCTTGGGTTTCCATCAAATTCCATCCCAGGAACAGGGCAGGTATGTTCCTTGGAGACCTTGCTCCTTTGTCCCCTTCAACTCTCCAGCTGAAGAGACCTGTGGAGATGGATTCTGAGGGACCTGAGGAAAAAACAGCGAGCATTCCTGGGGAGGCAGCCTGAGCTTTGGAATTTGGTGATCTTTCTCTCTGAGTTTCAGGGTCATCTTTTTTTAGCTGTGTGACTTTGAATAAGTCACTTTACCTCTCTGAGCCCTAGTCTCATCTGTACGACGAAGGCCAATTGTATCTTCCTCCCAGCATTGTTTTCAGGATTGAACAAGAGAATATGTGTATAATGTATTCACCATTGTAACTGGCACATAGTAGGAACTTTTCCTCTTCTAAGACAGGATGATCAAATTTACAACAATGAGTATCCTATGTTACAAACTCCAAGAGAGTTTTCAAAACACCTACTGTTTTGTTTCATTTTTTTAGTGAACTCTGTGCCCAGTGTGGGGTTTGAACACACAACCCTGTGATCAAGTCTCATGATCTACTGATTGAGCCAGCCGGGTGTCCCCAAACAGAGCCACTTGGTAAGTATGAGTATCTGCGGGGTGCCTGGGTGGTTGAGTCTTTAAGCCTCTGCCTTAGGCTCAGGTCAAGATCCTAGGGCTGCTCGCTCGCCAGGAAGCCTGCTTCTCCCTCTCCCACTCCCCCTGCCTGTGTTCTCTCCCGCTGTCTCTCTCTCTCTGTCAAACAAAATAAAATAAATATTTAAAAAAAGGATGAGTATCTGCTCTGGGATGGGGGAGGCGTGCTGGGGTGCGGGGACCCCACCCACCGGCCTTTGGTAGCATCTACCTGGGTGAGGAGTGGAGGCTTCAAGAGGGAGTTGCGTGTTCCTGCCACAAGGTGGCAGTGTTGGCAAACACACCACATCCCATGCGCGCTGGAGAGGCCCAAATCCGAATTTTACCTCCAATTTAAATTATTTTTAGGGGGAAAAAAAAAGGTATTAGAATGGGAATGCTCTTAGAATGCTCACTTAATCCCATGAGTCTACATCTCGGGAAATGGAGGCTCAGAGAGGCGAAGACCTTTCCCCAAGACCACAGAGCAAGTCAGTGGCGGAGCTGGGTTCACCACTGATCTAGGGTTTCTGACTTGATTCATTCAGTGAACAGCCGTTTGCCCTCTGCACTTTCCCATCACAGGACTGGGGGGTGGTGGGGGGATTTATGTGGCTTGAGAGCCCTTGGTTTCAGTCTTAGCTTCCTGTGCTCAGAGGTACCCAGCGTCCTCGAGATCTTAATTCTATATGCTGCAGCTCACTTACTGATAATAAGTTTCCTAGTGAGAAGCCGTGAGAAAACCGTTTTCCCCGCTCCTCCCCGTGCAATAGTCTGGTATTTTCCGAAATCCAGTGTGAATGGGTGACCTGGCTCTGGTTTACCTGTTCTTTTATGGGATGAGAAGGACGCTGGTCTAGCAGTCTGTGTTAAAGCTTGGCCTACAGTTCGTTGGGCTTCTGCTCTGTTAGGAGCTAGGTCAGTGCAAATGCCTGGCCTTCCTTCGGTGATCCTGAGAGATGACACGACAAGGCAACTCACAGCTGAGGAAGCTGAGGCCCAGGGGCTCAGAAAGGGATAGTAACTCACCCAGGTAACACAGGATTTCCAGATTCTGAGCCTCGGCTCTTTCTGGGCTGGCTCAGGAGGGTAAGGGAGGACTGAGATGGCCCACCTTCATGATTTGTGTCCCTGGGGCCGGGTGCTTGGTCCTGCCCTGGCAAGTCCCTGAGCAGAATGTTCTTTGCGCAGACTCCTTCCCTCCTCCCACTTCACCCCCTCCCCACTGCAGCTTCCCCATGAGCTCCTTTCCAGAGCAGTCACTTGCTGAATCGGTTGCTAGTGGAAATGTGGTTTTCAAATTTGGGAAATCTCCATTAAGTCCTTTTATTTAAGGAGGATGTCATTATCGCGCCTCCCCGAGGACTATTACTGTTCTATTAGGCAAGGCCGCAGACTTCCTAGGTACTGTCTGGGGTCTGATTCCTGGGCAGGAAAATGTGAGACAGGAAGAAGGGGAGGAGGGAGGAGAGAGAGCACTGGGGATAGGGGAGAAGAAAGAAAGGTGGAGAAAGAATGGAAGAACAGGAGGGAAAGAGAAAGGAGTGTGGAGAGGCAGAGGGCACAAACCCTTTGCTCCCAGATCGGGGAGAGAGGGCAGAGGCCCTGGACCCATGGCCCCCTGCTAGTCCGGACGCGTTAGATTAAGCTGGAGGGAGATGCCTGCCCTTCCTTCCTTCACCCTTCTGAGCAGATCACGGCCACAGCGGAGTCCAGCTGACCCGCCCTTCGTGCCCTCCAGCTGCCACGCCGGCCTCAGGCCTCCAGGTTCAGATTTGGGTGGGGAGGCTTTCTGAGGGACAGAGGAAGAGGGCTCCTGGAAGAGATGCAGTTCTGGAAACTGGGTCTGGGCTCAGGACTCTGGGCTTCCTGACCATTCCGGTGAACAGCCTGTTTTCCCATTCTCGGCCACTCTCTCTAGAAGATGCGCTGCAGGAAAACAGAGGCTTGTCCGCTCTCTCTCTGCTGTCTCCCCGGCTCCCGAGTGTTAGATGCTTAGATGCTTGCTAAGTGTTTGTGGAATGAAGCATGAACAGAAACTTCGCTGTTGCTTCCCCATCCTCCCCTGGCTTCTGGATCGAATGGATCTTCTCTCCGTCCTCAGCAAAGGCTGGTACCTCTTGGTGGTTTCAGATTATACACACGCGTACACACACACACACACACACACACACACACACACACCCTGGACAGGGTTTAGGGAGGGTCAGGAACTGCATGGCAGGCAGCTGACACGGGCTCGGCCAAATGAGAAAGAAAAAAAATTATATGCTTCTCCTGGGACCTGCCTGTTTCGGGGGGTTACCGGCCACAGGCTGGAAGAGGTTTCTAACCTCTGGGCAGGAAGGCTGCTGCTCTTGGGACAAACATCCTGGCTGGGAAATCCCCTGGCCTGGGGTGTCCTTGAGGCCTGGCAGCTTCGTGCCTGCCATCCTGGCCTCTTCAGGCCTTCCCTGGGCTCTGGGCAGGAGGCCAGGGCACCCCCCCCCCCCCCCCCAGGGTGAGAGCTAGCCCCTGCCCCCTGGGGTGCCCCTCCCTCGGGCTCCTGCACCAGTGATTAATGAGGCAAAGGGAGCCTCTCTTCCCCAGCTGTGTCAACAGGCCCCCGCCAGCTGCAGGTATGGGAAACAGCCGGGGCCCAAGGCTGTGGTCTCCTCTGCTCCTGTTGTCCCCCCACCAGGGGCTCCCTTTGCGGCCCTGGGCCTCCCACTGGGCCAGCAGATTCTGATGGTGACAACAATGATGAGTTTATGGTGCCCACAGCACTTGGTGTTTGCAGAGAGCGGGGCCCTCCTGTTTCTCAGCTCCTTCCTGAGGGCTTGAGCCAGAGGATGGGCTATGGCTATCTTTGGGACACAGGGAGAAACTGGGCTGCATAGTTCCTAGAGCTTATACCGCCTCCTCTGTGAAGCCTTCCCTGATTGTCCCAGCAGGCACATCCCCACACTCCGGTCCCTGCCGGGTATTGTCACTGTGTGGGGAGACCATCTACTTCTCTCACTGCTTCCTCAAGGGAGGAGACTGTATTTCTCTGGGTTTTACTCATCTTTGTCCCTGTGGGCCCCTTCCCCACCACGTTCTCCTTCTCACAGCAGCCTAGTACAGCCCTTGGCATGTGCTAGGATAAATACTTACTAAGTGAACAAATGACCTGTAGATCTGGAACGATCTGGAATTCCAGGGTTTGGGTCTGTCTGTGATTCTGCAGATTGATTCCCTTGTGCTCAAGCTGGCTCAGACCTGCCCATGACCACACATCCTGCCTCTGGTCCCAGCTTATCCTTGTGGGGCTCCTCGTGGTTGTTACCCAAGGCTCTCGGAGCCAATAGTGAACTTCTGCTGCTGGGGGTTGGGCGACCGAGGGTGAGGTGAGCCAGAAGCAGCCTTTTTTTTGTTGTTGTTCTTGAACTAAACTTTCTTGGGATGCCTGGGTGGCTCAGTCATTAAGTGTCTGCCTTCAGCTCAGGTCATGATCCCGGGTTCCTGGGATCGAGTCCCATATCTGGCTCCCTGCTCAGCAGGAAGCCTGCTTCTCCCTCTCCCACTCCCCCTGCTTGTGTTCCCTCTCTCGCTATGTCTCTCTCTGTGAAAAAAATAAATAAAATCTTTAAAAAATAAATGAAACTTTCTGTTTTGGAATAATTTTAGATTTATAGAAAAGTTGCAATGATAGGACAGTGTTCCCGTGTTAACATCCTATAGGACCTTGATGCTTTCGTCAAAACTGGGGAGTTAACCATTATGCCTTACCAGCAATGAAACCCCAGTGTTTATTTGTATTTCTCTAGTGTTTCCACTCCTGTCCTTTTTATGGGCCAGGATCGAGTTGTGGATCCCACATTTAGCCCACATGAATTCGAGGACGGTGTTTTACTTAAACATTCATGCAAATCTTGCTTTCTTCCTCATCATCTCTCTGGGTTGATAGGATGTGAGAACAAAGGTTCTCCCTGCCAAATATTCCTATAAATGACTGTCGCCATGTTTGTGTCTTGTGGCTTCCCAGGCTATTCCACACCCTGCCGCTTGCCTGTGGGGAGCAGAGCGCCATGCAGAGAGGACAGTCTCTGTCATCTTCTGGGATCACACCATTCAAATCTGCTGACTGTGAGTCTGCTTTGAGCAAGAAACAGGGACTGTTGGGCCCCTGTCGGACTGGGGAAAACTGTGGGGTGGTGGGGAAAGGATGTATGTGTGTTTGGGGAAGGTCGGGGGGGGGGGTGGGCTCTCAGGGTCTCAGTGCGGGGGCTCTGGGAGGCAGAGACAAGGTGCTCGGGCTTCGAGTAGGAGAAATATCCAGGGTCCCCTGGTTCCTTGATCCTCAGCCTTTGCCTCTCTCTCTCTCCTGTCTTTTCACATGTGGATCTATTTGCTGCCTTGCAGTTGGCCTTGGCTTTGCTTGCATTCCTGGTCAGCAGGTGGAATAATTAGAGTTAAGTTTTCAATTAAAATGTTACCGGATGTTCCGTTAATAGCAGAGGCAAACATTCCACCTGCTTGAACGAAGACAGGATCTTCCTGTGCAGCTAAGGCTTTGGAGGCCCAAAGGGCTGGGGAGAAAGAAGCCGGAATGCACGCGGGGCCCTGGGTCAGTTAAGGTCCCTGCTCTTTGGCCCCCTCCACAGACCAGCTCCCCTTCCGGTGTGAAGGTTTCTAACCAACATCCGCTGATGTCATTTTCCGTGCTTGCTGGTTTCTATCTTTGCTCCAAGCAGGAACAGGCTGGTGGGGCTGTGGGAGGATGGGGAGGTAAAGCCTTGGCAGTTGGCTTTGGGGATTGTTCCTACTTTCGAAGGGCTAGCCAGTGACTCCAGGGAGCGACCCCTGTGTGTTTGGTCAGGGGCTGGATGGGGTGGGAGATGCGGAGGGAGGAGGAGGCTGAGGATGGAGAGAAACTTCAGTGACCTTGCCACCCTGCTGTGGGGACAGGGCGCCCTGCGGGGTGGGCTGAAGGCCAGTAGTCCAGGACACACCCTCAGGCCTCCACCCCAGCTCTCCCAGGGCCTGACCCTCATTGGAATGAAGCGGCCTCCAGAAGGGCAGTGCCAAGGCAGCAGGCAGGAGAGGGCTGGGCACAGGGATCCCCAGAGCCCACAGACACAAGTGCATTAAAGGGGTAACTCCTCTCATCTCTGGGTGGAGGGAGCCATGATGTGTGGTGGGGGAACAAGGGACCCTTTTTGGACAGAAACCTTGTCTTAGTCTATTCAGGCTACTAGAACAAAAATACTACAGGTTGGGTGGCTTATAAATAACAAAAGTTAATTTCACTGTTCTGGAGGCTGGGAAATTCAAGATCAAGGAGCCAATAGTTTTGGTGAGAGGCAACTTGGTTTGGGGGAGAGGCAACTTCCTGGTTCATAAATGTCCGTCTTTTTACCAGGTCCTTACGTGGCAGAGCGGGGAGGGAGCTCTCTGGGTCTCATTTTATAAGGACACTGATCTCATTCATGAAAGCTCTGCCCTCATGACCTAATCATCTCCTAAAGGTCCCACCCCTACATATAAATATTTTATTTATTTATTTGACAGAGAGACACAAAGAGAGAGAGCATGAGCCAGGGAAAGGGGCGGAGGGAGAGGGAGAAGCAGACTCCTCCATGAGCAGGAAGCCTGATGCAAGGCTTGATTCCGGAACCCTAGGATATCTTGACCGACCGAGCCACCCAGGTGCCCCTATTTTTTTTTTTTTAAGATTTTATTTTTAAGTCATTTATACACCCAGCCTGGGGCTTGAACTTACAACCCTGAAATCAAGGGTCGCATGCTCCACCAACTGAGCCAGCTAAGCAGCCCTGGGAATTAGGATTTTAACCTGAATTCTGGGGGAACAGAAGGATAACAGATCTGCAGGTACTATGGCAGAGTGGGAAAGAAGCAGTGTGAATTGAGATTTGAGACTGGGGGAAACACGCAATCATCAAAGCCGGGAGGAGAAATGGTGGTGGTGGGGGACGGGGTAGGTGGTAAGGCCAGCTCAGCAGAGATCATGAAAGACCCTGTTGGCTAAAATAAAAATCTGGATTTTATTCTATTGACACTGGGGAGCCATTGGAAGCTTGTAGGCAGAAAATGGCACCTTTTGATCTGTTTTTAGAAAGAGAATGCTGTTGGCCATGGAGAGGAGGGATGGAAGCTGGAAATGTCTGGAAGCAGAAAAGTCAGTTGGGATATTTTGCTATAATCCAAGGGAAAAATGTTAAAGGCCTGAACCAAGACAGAGGTCAAGGGATGGAGAGCGGGGCTTGGGGTTAAAGAGATTTCTTTGTTTCTTTTTAAGATTTTATTTATTTATTTGACAGACAGAGATCACAAGCAGGCAGAGAGGCAGGCAGAGAGAGAGGAGGAAGCAGGCTCCCTGCTGAGCAGAGACCCGATGTGGGGCTTGATCCCAGGACCCCAGGATCATGACCTGAGCTGAAGGCAGAGGCTTTAACCCACTGAGCCACCCAGGTGCCCCAGGGGTCAAAGAGATTTCTGACAAGGGGCTGCACGACTGGGCAACTCAGTAGTAGATACGGAAGGCGAGGAAGAAGGAGTTGGAATTGATTTCCAGGTTTTTTAGCTGGGCAATTGTGCGGTCGTGGTCACAGCCAAGCAAAACAGGGAGATATGGGAGGAGGGGCAGGTTAGGGAACAGAGGATAGTCTCATTTGGGACTTGTTGAATCCGAGAATATGAAAGATATTCAGATGAAATGACCAGATGAGACAGGATAGGCTCAAGGCTTAGAGAAGAGTTTGGGCTGGAGATGTTGCTGTGCAATCCAGGGACGTTTGGGCTCAGAGGAGCTGAGCCAAGAGAGGGTATAGAGGGAGAAGAGAGCTGAAAATGAGAGGCCAATAGAGAAACGAATGAGGGAGACCAGGGGTTGGCTGGAAAAAGTGATATCTGGGGGACCAGGAGGGTAGAGTCACTAAAGGAGAAAGGGTTCCACACAGCTGAGTGCTAAGGGCATGAAGACAGGAACCGCAGTTTAAAGACAAAGCAGTCACTGGTGACTGTAGCTAGAGAAATTTCAAAATCAGCCAAAAGCTGCATCCCCATTAAACCCATGGACTAGCGCATGGGATGCGTGAGAAAAGGGTCGAGAACTCCATGGGAGGTGATGAAGAGGAGGAGGTGAGTGTGGCTGGCTCCTTCGAGAAGTTCTGGGGAAGCAGAGAAGGTGGTGCATGCAGAAGTGGTAGGGTTCCCCCCAGAGACTATGAGAAAGTGTGTCTTATGACATGAGAGAGACTAGAGTAAGGCTTTGGATCCAGAGGAGAGAGACAATGGAGGGCGGAGTCGCGATCTCCACTGGGCTGCCCAGGGCACCAAGCTCACGCCCCAACTCCTCATTAAACTGGTTGTCTCGGTCAACAGTCATTGCCCCATGTAACGCTTACGTTTCCCGACCAGACCCCCAGAACTGTTTCTCCTGTAATCCCCCAGAAGCACAGGACAGATGATGCATGGGAAGGATGTTCCTCGATCCAGCCCAGAGCTCTGGCATATCTGGACTATCTCACCATTTTAAGGATGCCGGAAGGAAGAAACTGGTCTTCCAGGAGTGGGCAGGATGGACCTGCTCTGATCCGGATCATGAGTCTGCGAGGCACATAGTCTGCTTCAGTCACACCAAGGAAAGGGGAGCTTATGGCAAGGACGCATATGGGGGGGCGTCTAGAACCAGAAGGCAAATGGCAAAGCCTTGGAGAAGGTGGCCCCTGTCTTGTGCTTGCTCTGTTTCTCCCTGGGCATCTCTGGCCCCCTGTCTCCGGTCTTTTGGCTCTAACAGACTGAATGGACTGAAACAAGGTCCTTGTCTGAAAAGTGCTGGTCCGTCTGGCACGATTCTACTTGAACGGAATTCAAGGTCCTGCTCTGCAACGCACCCCCCACCCCCAACCGCGGAAATTCCCATATTCCTTTGTTTCTAAAGAGCGCGCCTCATTCTGTATTGCTGTCCTTTTTCTATGTCTGCCGGACCATCAGGTTGTAAGGATCTGGAGGCCAGGGATCGTGTCCGAGGCAAACAATGCCTGGCAGCAACTGGCATAAACAACTCTGCAGTGCCTGCCTATTATTGAATGAATGAATGAATGAATGGACACATGAATGAATGATTTGGGTCTCGGTTTGGGCCTAGCTCTTTCAGATCTGCATATAAACTACAGTGGTGGGCGCCTGGGTGGCTCAGTCGGTTAGGCGTCTGTCTTCAGCTCAGGTCATGATCTCAGGGTCCTGGGATCCAGCCCTGGTGTGGTCATGTAGTCAGGCTCCCTGCTCAGTGGGAGGGGTCTGCTTCTCCCTCTCCCTCTGCCCTTCCCCCACCTCATGCTCTCTCTCAAATAAATAAAATAAAATCTTGAAAAGAAAAGAAAGTTTGTACATGCCTTTCCAGGTGCATGGTAGCATGGGATTTCCCAAAAGACAGTGTGCCGGGATCTGAAAGACCTTTTGGTTCGGAGTTGCTTGTCGGAGTTGCTGGTCAGCACGGAGCCCTCGGCGCACGTGAACTCAGACGGCTCTCAAGCAGAATTCAAGTGGGCATGTCATTCTCTGCAGGCTGGAGGGCCCCTCACTGGGACTTGTATTCCCAGTAGGGGCTCTCTTTGGCCACCCCAGGTCGAGATGCAGTGGGACACCAAAAAAACTCAGTCATCCAGAGCAATACAGTGTGACACACTATTTTAAAAAACCAGGCTGACACCCTGTTTTTTATTTTTTACGTTTAAAAAATGTTTACTGATTTATTTTTTTAAAGTAAGCTCTACACCCAGGGTTGGGCTCAAACCCCGAGGTCAAGCATCGGAAGCTCTGTCGACTGAGCCAGTTTTTTAAAATTTAGGGTTTTTTGGAACCAGAGTTGGGATTAGGGTGAGGTGGAAGAGGCAGAAGACTGGATGTGAGGTTGGATCTTTATTTAAAATTTTCATATTTTTTAATCATAAATTTCTGCATTAATTTTGGTTTAAAAAATACTGCATTCAAATATTGTCTATCTTGATTTCTGAGTTTTGAGCCTTACATGTCATGCCCCAGACGAGTGTCTTACTGGAAACCCTGGGTTCCAAGACAGGTCAGGGCCAGGCCACTGATACTCATCTCCCCTGGGTCCCTGGCTGCTTGTACGAAGCAGGCTCGGGCCTAGATGCTTTCTGTCTTTTGGGCGCGATGGCCTGAGGTTTTGCTCTGAATCCTCTAGGAATTTAGGTCTCCTCTTGCCCACCCACGTCTGATTGTTGAACTCCCATCTGCCCCACACCATGAATATTCTAAATGGGATTGCAAATGTCCTCTAAACCTAGCCCTTCCCCCCATTTCTGCTGTCTTATCAGCCCCCAGGACCTCTACCTCCCTCCTTGCCCCTTTACGCCCCAGCTTCTACAGTGCCCCCAAGGTCACCTGGACAAAGCGCCCATCTGACCTCAGTGTTCCCCAGCTAAACTCTCCAGCCCCTTTGGCGGAAGTCCCAACAGCCTGAAAAAACCCCCTTCCTGAGCCAGCCTGCCTTTCAGATCCTATCTCTGTCCCAGGCACACCAAACTCCTCGGGATGTGGGCGTGGGTCTGTCCCCTTTCTTTCCTGCGTCTCTGTCTTTGCACACGTGGTTCCTTCACCTTGGATCTACGTGTCCCCTTCATCTTGTCCCCTTGCATCTACTTTCAGAGCCACCCCGAGGGGCTTCTCCTCTGTGCTTTGAGGCTCTCTTGCTTACCTGGGTGTTCCCATCTGCTTTATCTATCTGGCTATGCCCCCCCCCCCCCAACTGTGAGCGCCTCAGGGGCAGGTCATGCCCATTTTGCATTCCTCCTGCCCCATATCACCCCCATGCCCAGGGCCTGGCACAAGACAGGCTCTCAGGGAATGAAGGAACACACGTGGGCAAAGGACATAATTTTGTTCCGTCCTTAAAGACTTGCCACACAGCAAGACTTCGAGCAGAGCCCTAATCCCTGCCTTTCTTCTAGGGCTCATAGCACCAGATTTGGGGCCCCAGCACCAGGGAGGAGAGATGAAGAGCCTGCTTTGGGCAGCTGGGCCATTTCAGGGGAGGAAATTAAAACTAAATTGAATTAATTAGTGTTCCTATTGAACCCTACTTCTTGAGTGTGCTACATCTGATTAAACAAACAACAAAAAAGATAGAATCACTTTGCTAACTTTGCTCTTTTTTTTTTTT
>ML106833.1:0-21973 GCA_003697995.1 Taxidea taxus jeffersonii
CAAAAAGTGGTGCTTTTGTATTTGTAGAATTGCAGCAATTCTTTTCTTAGCTCTCTGGTTGAATTCACAAGTGTTCAAAATGATTTGATGATATTTAGCTGAATTCAAGGGACCAGATGAAATGAGGGTCCCTACTCTTCCACCATCTTCCCTTCTCTGATTTTCTTATTTTGAGCCACCTTTGAATTCTTGAGAGAAATCCCACTTGATCAGGATACTTAATCCTCTTAATGTATTGTTGAATTTGGTTTGCTAATATTTTGTTGAGTATTTTTGCCTCTGTGTTCATTTGGGATATTGGCCAGTAATTTTCTTGTAGTGTCCTCTTATTTTGGTAATGCTGGCCTTGTAAAATGACTTTGGAAGTGTCCCCTCTTCATCTTTTTGGAAGAGTTTGGGAAGGGTTGGTATTAATTCTTTAGATTTTTGGTAGAATTCAGCAGTGAAACCACCTACCTGGTCCTGGAATTTTCTTTGTTGGGAGGTTTTTACTGACTCAGTAGTCTCCTTACTAGTAAATGGACTGTTAAGATTTTCTATTTCTTCATATTCAGTCTTGGTAAGTTGTATGTTTCTAGAAATTTATCCATTTCTTCCAGATTGTCCAATTAGTAAGTGTTTAATTATTTATTATAGTCTCTTCTGATCTTTTGTATTTCCATTAAATCAGTCATAATGTCTCCTCTTTCGTTTCTAATTTTATTTGAGCCCTCTCTCTTTTCTTAATAAGTCTAGCTAAAGATTTCTCTATTTTGTTTGTATTTTCAAAAGCCAACTAAGTTTCATTGATCTTTTCTATTGTCTTCTGGTCTCTATTTTATTTATTTCCATTCCGATCTTTATTTCCTTCCTTCTAACTTCAGATTTAGTTTATTCTTTTTTCTTTTCAAGTTCCTTGAGATGTAAAGTGAATTTGTTTGAGATCTTTTTTGTTTCTTAAATTAGGTGTTTATTGCTATAAACTTCCCTCTTGCAACTGTTTTATAGCATCCCATAGGTTTGATATGTTGTGCTTTCATTTTCATTTCATTTTTTCAATGTATTTCTTGATTTCCCTCTTGATTTCTTTTTTGACCCATTAGTTGTTTAGAAGCACGTTGTTTAATCTCCACATATCTGTGAATTTCTGGCTTTTTTCCTGTTAATTGATTTCTAGTTTCATGCTGTTGTAGCTGGTAAAGATACTTGTACTGATTTTAATATTTTTAATTTGATAAGACTGGTTCTGTGGCCTATCATGTTATCTGTCTTGGAGAATGTTCAGTGTGCATTTGAGAATGATATATATTCTGCTCCTGTTGGATGAAATGTTCCACATATATTTGTTATAACCATTTGGTCCATGGTATGGTTGAAGTTCAATGTTTTCTTATTTATTTCCTGTCTGGATGATCTATCCACAGTTGAAAGTGAGGTTTGGAAATCCCCTGCTTTTATTGTCTGTTTCTTCCTTTGGAACTGACAGTATTTGCTTAATATATTTTGGTACTTTGATGTTGGCTGTATATATATTTATGAATGTTATTTCTTCTTAATGAATTTACCCCCTTATTATATAATGACCATCTTTGTCTCTTATTACAGTTTTTGGCTTAAAGTTTCTTTTGTCTGATTTTAATATAGATACCCCTGCTCTCCTTTGGTGTCCACTTGCATGAAATATCTTTTGCCATATTTTCACTTTGAATCTGTGTGTGTCCTTAGAGCTGAGGTAAGTCTTTTTAAGCAGAATATAGTTGGGTCTTGTTTCTTTTTAATCCACCCAGCCACTCCATAGCTTTTGATTGTAGAATGTATTCCATTAACACTTAGAATGATTACTAATGGGTAAGGACTTGCTAAAACCATCTTAATGTCTTCCTCATTTCTTCCTGACTTCCTTGTAAGTCAATGTTTTTCCACAGTAGTATGCATTGATTTCTTTCCCTTTATCTTTCCCGTATTTATTATAGATTTTTCTTTGTGGTTGCTATGAAGTTTACATAAGATATCTTATAACATGTCTATTTTCTGCCAATATTTGATCATATACAAATAGTCTATCCTTTTACTCTCCCCTTTTACATTTTTGATGTCACCATTTACATTTTGCTTATTGTATATTCATTAACAAATTGTTGAAGCTGTAACTATTTTTAATACCTTTGTTTTAAAATCTTTATTCTAGGGTGCATGTGTAGCTCAGTGGGTTAAGCAACTGCCTTCAGCTCAGGTCATGATCCTAGAGTCCCAGGATCGAATCCCACATCGGGCTCCCTGCTTGGCAGGGAGTCTGCTTCTCCCCCTGACCCTCCTCTTTCTCATACTTTCTCTCTCTCATTCTCTCTCTCTCTCAAATAAATAAATAAAATCTTTTAAAAAACTAAAATAAAATCTTTATTCTAGAGTTAATTAGCATATCATCATATAACAGTATTAAAGTATATTGAATCTAACTTTATGCTTATCTTTGTCCTAATGTGTTGTATATTTTCATTGTTACTAATTAGTGTCTTTTTGTTTCAGTTTGAAAAACTTCTTTCAGGGCACCTGGGTGGCTCAGTGGGTTAAAGCCTCTGCCTTTGGCTCAGGTCATGACCCCAGAGTCCTGGGATCGAGCCCCGCATCAGGCTCTTTGCTTTGCATGGGGCCTGCTTCCTCCTCTCTCAATGTCTGCCTCTCTGACTACTTGTGATCTCTGTCTGTCAAATAAATAAATAAAATCTTTAAAAAAAAAAGTTATAGTATTTATAAAAAAAAAAAAGAAAAACTTCTTTCTGCATTTCTTGTAAGGCAGGTTTAGTGGTGATCAATTCTCTCTGCTTTTGTTTATTAAGGAATCTCTTTTGTCTTCAACTCTGAAGGACAACTTTGTGGGTAAAGTATCCTTGGTTGGCAGTTTCTTTCTTTTAGCACTGTGAATATATCATCCTATTCTCCTCTGGCCTGTAAGGTGTCTGCTGAGACATCCACTGATAGCTTTATGTGGGTTCCCTTGTATGAGAGAATTTTTTTTTCTCCTGCTGTTTTAAAAATTCCGTTTTTGTTTTTAGACAGTTTTATGTCTTGGAGAAGAACATTTTGGATTGACAGTTTGAGGTTTGCTATTTGCTTCATGAACTTGTATGACCAAATCTCTCTCCATGTTTGGAATGTTCTCAGCCATTGTTTATTGAAATAAGTTTGTACTCCTTTCAACTTCTCTTCTCCTTATGGGACTCCAATAGTATACATGGTATTTCTTTTGATGATTCTTTGTTGAATTTTTGTATTTTGTTCTTACATTATTTTTCTGTTGTTAATTTTTTAAAGAAACCTGTATTCTCTTATAGCTCTCTGAGTATTTGTAGAATTATTACTTTAAATTCTTTGTTTGATCTGTTAGATCTCATCAATAAATTCAGTAAAATTTCAGGATATAAAACCAACAGACAAAAATCAGTACCATTTCTATACATTAATGAATAGAATAATGAATTTTCTTTTTAAAAAAAGATGTTATTTATTTATTTGAAAGAGAGAGTGAGAGCACAAGGAGGCACCCCCATTTTTTTGAGTTTTTATTAAAATTCCAGTTAGTTAGCATACAGTGTAATATTAGTTTCAGGTGTATAATATAGTGATTCAACACTTCTATACAATATGCAGTGCTCAACACAGCAAGTGCACTCCTTAATCCATCATCACCTATTTTGCCTATGCCCCCATCAATCTCCTTCTGGTAACTATCAGTTTGTTCTCAATAGTTAAGAGTCTGGTTCTTGGTTTTTCTCCCTCTCTCTTTCCTTCCCTGCTTTGTTGGTTTGTTTTATTTCTTAAATCCCACATGAATGAAATCATGGTATTTATTTTTCTCTGACTTATTTTGCTTAACATACTCTCTAGCTCCATCTATGTCATGTAAATGCCAAGATTCCATTCTTTTTTATGGCTGAGTAATATTCCATCATATATGTATGCCACAGCTTTATCCATTCATCTGTTGATGGATACTTGGTCTGTTTCCATATCTTGGCTATTGTAGATAATGCAGCTATCAACATTGGATACATGTATTCTTTTGAATTAGTATTTTTGTATCCTCTTGGTAAATACCTAGGAGTGCAATTGTTGGATTGTAGGGTAGTTCTATTTTTAACTTTTTGAGGAAACTTCACACTGTTCTTCAGAGTAGCTGCATCAGTTTGTATTCCCACCAACAGCACAAGATGCTTCCCCTTTCTCCACATCCTTGCCAGCACTTGTTTCTTCTGTAGCTGATTTTCGCCATTCTGACAGGTGTGAGGTAATATCTCATTATAGTTTTGATTTCTATTTCCCTGATGATGAGTGATGTTGAGCATCTTTTCATGTGTCTGTTAGCCATCTGTATGTCTTCTTTGGAAAAATGTCTATTTATATCTTCTGCCTGTTTTTTTAAAAAAGATTATTTATTTATTTATTTATTTGACAGAGACAGACAGACAGACAGCGGGAGAGGGAACACAAGCAGGGGAGTAGGAGAGGGAGGAGCAGGCTTCCCACTGAGCAGGGAGCCCAATGTGGGGCTCAATCCTAGGACCCTGGGATCATAACCTGAGCTGAAGGCAGTCACTTAACCAACTGAGCCACCCAGGCGCCCCTGCCTAGTTTTTAATTGGATTATTTTTGGGGGTGAATTTGATAAATTTGATAAGTTCTTTATATATTTTGAACACTAACACATTATCAGATATGTCATTTGCAAATATCTTCTCCCATTCTGTATGTTGCCTTTTAGTTTTCTTGATTGTTTCCTTTGCTGTGCAGAAACTTTTAATTTTTAATTTTCTTAAATTTTGAAGATTTTATTTATTTATTTTTGAAAGAGAGAGAGAGCAAGAGCACATGAGCAGGGGTGGGGACAGAGGGAGAAGCAGACTCCCCGCTGAGAAGAGAGCCCAATGTGGGACTTGATCCCAGGACCCTGGGATCATGATCTGAGCCAAAGGCAGACACTCAACCAACTGAGCCACCCAGGTGCCCTGAAACTTTTTATTTTGATGAAGTCCCAATAGTTTATTTTTATTTTTGCTCCTCTTGCCTCAGGAGACATATCTAGGGAGAAGTTGCTATGGCTGATGTCAAATAGGTTACTTCCTGTGTTCTCCTTTAGGATTTTGATGGTTTCAAGTCTCACATTTAGGTCTTTAATCCACTCTGAATTTATTTTTGTGTATAGTGTAAGAAAGTGGTCCAGTTTCATTCTTTTGTATGTTGCTGTCCAGTTTTCTCAGCACCATTTGTTGAAGAGACTTTTTCCTATTGTATATCCTTTCCTGCTTTGTCAGAGATTAATTGACCATATAGTTGTGGGGAATGACTTTTCTGAAAAAGAAATAAAGCAATTCCACTTATAATAGCATAAAAACAAATAAAAAACAATAAGTTTAAGCAAGAAGATGAAAGATCTCTACTCTGAAAATTACGAGACATTGATGAAAGAAATCAAAGACACAAAAAAATGGAAAGATACCCCATGCAGAATAAGAATACTGTTAAAATGTCAATAATACCAAGAGCCATCTATAGATTCAAAGCAATCTCTGTCAAGATTTCAATGGCATTTTTTTTACAGAAGTAGGGAAAAAACTCCTAAAATGTTTATAGAACCACAAAATTCCAAAACTCAGCCAAATAAATCCTGAGGAAGAACAAAGCAGGAGGCATCACACTTCCTGATTTCAAGCTAACTCTATAAAGCTATAATAATCAAAATTATATAGTATTGGCATACAAACAGACATCCATATCGCTTCTCAGCCTTTTGGCTAAGATCAAGTGCAAACAGACCTCCATAGATCCCAGTGAGCCCATAGTTAGCCCTAGTTCTTTCTACCCATCCTGATCCCCATTACCATGAGTGTGTCTATAAGTGACTTCTGCAATTGCATAGGCTCCTATAGCTGGCCTCTATAGTTAAGTGTGTGCACACCACTGGCTCTGATCACCAACACTACCTGCAGTAGTTTCTACCAGTCTTGGAGATGCCACTTAAGAGCCCAACAGCCCTTGAAGCCACTGTGGACCTCCTTCAATTCCAAAACTACACAGTTGTCAATACTGTGGACTCCGGTGGCCTGAGCCAAAGAGACATCTTACACATAAGGACCTGGTGCCACCAAATTCCCCTGCATTGTTGTCCTGCAGGGTCATGAGTTCAAACTTGCATTGGGTGTAGAGATTACTAAAAAAATAAACTTTAACACAATTATTGATAGGTAAGGACTTACCATTGCCATTTTGTTCATTGTTTTCTGGTTGTTTTGTAGATTCATTTTTCTTTTTTCTTATCCTGCTCTCTTCTGTGTTTTGATTCTTTAATTATCAGTATGCTTTGAGTTATTTGTCATATTATTTTGTGTACTTGCTATAGTTTTTCCCTTGTGGTTACCATGAGGTACAGAAAACATCCTAAAATTATAACACCCTATTTTAAGCTGATAATAGAATTTCTAAACACATTTACTTCTCTCTCACTTTTTTGGTTATTGCTGTTAAAATTTACATATTTCATATCACGTAACTAGCAACAGATTATTGTACTTATGGTTGTTTTCACTATATTCATTTTTAAAAGCTTTTAAAACTAGAATTATAAGTAAATTATGCAACACCATTACCAAATTAGAGTCAAACACTGACAATATATTTACCATTACGAGTTAGGTTTTATTTTTGTTTGTTTTTTAAAGATTTTATTTATTTATTTGACAGACAAAGATCACATGTAGGCAGAGAGGCAGGCAGAGAGAAAGGAGGAAGCAGGCTCCTTGCTGAGCAGAGAGCCCGTGTGATGTGGGGCTTGATCCCAAGATCCTGGGATAATCACGGGAGGGGAAGGCAGAGGCTTTAACCCACTGAGCCACCCAGGCACCCCACCAGTTAGTTTTATGCTACCATTTAATGTTTTTATGATGTTAATTAGCATCCTTTTACTTCCACTCAAAGAACCCTCTACTGTTTCTTGTAAGGCAGGTCTAGTGGTAATGAACTCCCTCAGCTTTTGTTAGTTCAGGGAAGTTTTTATCCCTCCTTTGCTTTTGAAGGGCAGCTTTTGATGGGTATAGTATTCTTTTTTTTTTTTTTAAAGATTTTATTTATTTATTTGTTAGAGAGAGAGAGAGAGAGAGAGAGCGCGAACACAGGCAGACAGAGTGTCAGGCAGAGGCCGAGGGAGAAGCAGGCTCCCTGCCAAGCAAGGAGCCCAATGTGGGACTCGATCCCAGGACGCTGGGATCATGACCTGAGCTGAAGGTAGCTGCTTAACCAACTGAGCCACCCAGGCGTCCTGGGTATAGTATTCTTGATGGGCCGTCCTTTTATTTTGAATATGTCATCCCATTCTCTTCCAGTCTGAAGTATTTCTGTTGATAAATCTGCTCATAGTCTTATAGGGGTTCCCTTGTTTGTAATTCTCTTTTCTCTTGCTATTTTTCATTTTTTCTGTCTTAATTTTTTACAATTCAACTATGTGTCTTAGTGTAGCCCTATTTGAGTTCAACCTATATGGAGTTTTTTGAGCCTCACAGATCTGGATGTCCATTTTTCTCTCCTTCAGGAATTTTTCAGCCATTTTTGCTTTAAATATATTTTCTGTTTCTTTCTTTTCTCCTCCTGGAATTCCCATAATGTGAATGTTGTTTTGTTTCATTGTGTCTCATAAGTCTCATAGACTTTACTTTTTTTCCATTCTTTTTTCTTTTTGCTCCTCTGACTGGATAATTTCTTTTTTTTTTATTTAAGCTTTCTTTTATTTAAACATATAATGTAACCCCACCACCCTCTCCCCACCCCCCCCCCCCCCCAGTTTGTTTTATGACATTAAGAGTCTCTTTTGGTTTGTCTCTCTCCCGATCCCATCTTGTTTCATTTTTTCTTTTCCTACCCCCTTAACCCCCACCCCCGTTGCATCTCCACTTCCTCATATCAGGGAGATCATGTGATAGTTGTCTTTCTTGACTGGATAATTTCCAATGTCCTATCCTATTCACTGATTCCTTTTTTGGCATGCTTAAGTCTGTCTTTGAAACTATCGAATTCTTCTGTTCAATTATTATAATTTTCAACTCTAAGATTTCTGATTTTTTTTAAATGATGTCTGGGGCATCTGGGTGGCTCAGTGGGTTAAAGCCTCTGCTCAGGTCATGATTCTAGGGTCCTGGGATCGAGCCCCGCATCAGGCTCTCTGCTCGGTGGGGAGCCTGCTTCCTCCTCTCTCTCTGCCTGCCTCTCTGCCTACTTGTGATTTCTGTCAAATACATAGACAAAATCTTTTAAAAAATGATTTCTATAGCTTTGTTGAACTTCTTGTTTGTTCATGCATTATTTTCTTAATTTTGTTTAGCTATCTCTGTGCCCTGTAGTTCATTAAATTTATTTAAGAGGATGTTTTGAATTCTCTATAGGTCTCCCTTTTTTTTTAAAGATCAGTTATTGGGTTCTTTTATTGGTGTCATATTTACCTTTTTTTTTTTTTTTGTATGTTTTGTTTTGTTTTGGTGGTCCTTGATTCCTTTCACTGGTGTCTGTACATTTGAGTAATCAGGTTCCTTAAGAGATTTGCTTTGGCAGTGACAATTCTTCATCAGCCAGCTCAGTTTGGGTTTCTGGGTGTATCTACTGATAATGTTGTTAGGCAGGTGGTCTATTTTTGGTTACCTCTCTGGGGTTGATGGATTGGGGGGATGGGTACCACTAGCAGAGAGCAGTTAGGTAAGTTGGTTTGGTTCCCTACCCAAGTGAGCCTGGAGGATGGACTCTGTGGTTGCCTGGTTCTCTGGTCAGGCTTACCAGATGGTTGTAACTGAATGCTATATTTGGTAGTATATTGGCCTATGAATCAGCTTTCCTGCCCTGGCAGGGCAGCAGGACATGACCCAGAACATGTATGGTACATTGTTTGGAGACCCAAATCATGCAAGAGTGAACACAGAATTCTATGGTCAAGTGAGGTCACTGGTTATACCCAGCAGATGAGGAAAACCATGGGCTGTGTTCTCTGTTCAAGTACCACTGTATGCAGGGATGATGGATAAGCTACATATGTGCTCTGGTTGGTTTATCTGGTTGGGCAGGCTGGGTACTGTATTCAACACCAAGCAGTGCTATGAATTAGTTTCTCTGCCTGGATGTAGTGGGAGAAGTAGCTCTCGAGCTGGTTGAGCTCTTTGTTGTCTTAACTCATACCAGATTGTGCTCCAAGATTCCTAGCCAAACAGGTCCACTCACTTTGCTCTGAGTGTCACTGGGTCACAGAGCTTCCAGGTGTTCTCACCAGCATTTCTGAACAGATGGGGCTGGGAGAGTTAAGAGGTCTTTAATGTGTATTAATTAGGTTAAGTGTTGGGCTATGTTTATTGTTCACTGTAGATGTGGGTATCAGAGGTTTGAAACTCCTTTATTGTCTGTGTTTTTACCTCTACCATTAATTTCCTGGAAAGGATCTCCTTAAATAGAGCCTATGCCCTGTAGTTCTTCCAGCTGTAATCCAGTGTTGTTGTACTGGTGTTAGGTGTGGGGGATGGGAAACAGTCTTTAATCTTTTGATAATATTTCAGTCTTTTAGTGGTAGGACTGTATTCCTGGGCTGGCTGTTACCTTCCCAAGTGTTTCTTGGCTTTTATTCACCCTATCACCCCCTTAAGTGAGACAGGAAGGCTGGAGAGGGGAGTTAAATAAATGTCCTTCCTTCCAAGTAGATAAGGCTCTGGAAATGGCTTTTCCTACGGAAGAGTAGGTCTTTGTTATGGAGGACAATCTACATCTATTTCAAGATGATTATTTTTCCTCTCATCTTGCCAGAGCTATTATCTTTTTTCTTGGTTCTTAACCTTGAGAACTTGCTAGGATTCTTTGGAATACCCATGAAAATGTGTCCCTTTCTCTCCCCACCAAGACTTCAGTCCCAGGAATTTCTCACTTTCACACTAGTCCATACAGCTTCTAGCATCTGTCAAAATTACCATAAGTGTTCTGTTTATGCCATTAGAGTTTCTGCTCAAGGTAAACAGTTCATTACATGATTTTCTGTATTTGCATATCTCTTCAGATTTTAGGGTGGCAATTTGTCCCACAACCTCAATCTCCAACCAGCCCAAGAAAAGTCATTGATTTTTCAGTCTCTTCAGATCTTGTAAGGATGGGAGTGATGATCTTGGAATTCTTATATGTCAGAACTCTTACATGTCAGAGGCCAGAAGTCTGATTATGGACTTTAACCATATCTATGAAACGCTTCATAGTAATACCTAGATTCATGTCTGAATAACTAGGGATGGTAGCTTAGTCAAGTGAACACACAGAGCATGGTCTACCCCTTGTCAGCTTGCTACTCTTATACATCTCAAGCTATACTTCATCTCAAATGAAGGTAATAACAAAGTTGACACTGATGTGGAGTCTTCCAATGCTATGGTCAAGAAAGAATTCTTGAGATGTTTACAGGGCAACTTAGTAAGTTTATTTAAGTAGCACGGGGACAGGACCTATGGGCAGAAAGAGCTGCACTTTTTGCTGTGTGAAGCTGGTGGTTACATACTTAGCAATCAAAGGGATGGGAGGGCATGCAGGGAGTATCAGATTATAAAAATTTCTTTGAATTATTACTTGGAAAACTACTTCTGCAAGATTCATCTGGTACATATTGTAGAGGCCACTTTTAGACAGACTTGAGCAATGGAATATAGAGATGGCCCATAGTGACCAATTGGCTGAATACAGACAGGCCCTTCAGGTGACCCACCTCAAAATATCCATAGGCCTTAACTGACCAATGGCCTACTTACAACTAGCACATTTACCAAAAAAGGGAGAATTCTATATATCATCATTCTTCCTCACCTCCCCCCCTTTAAAAACAGCCCCCATCCATTGCCTCTTTGCAGACAGCCTCTCTCCTCTCCTATTCTGCCCACGGCTCCCTTGCAGTGCATTCAATAAACTTCTATCTCCTTTGTTCTGCCTCAGATGAATTCTTTTGCCACCTGTATCACTGGCTTCACCCAATCATCACCCCACATTTGGGGGCCCCCGTCCAATCAGAACAGACATCCCATTTAGACACCACACATTTCATTCAGTTTGATATTAACCGTTTGTGAGATATATAAGCAGTCATGATACTCTTTTTTTTTTTTTTCAATCATGATACTCTTAAAGAATGTAGCAACCAGGGACGCCTGGGTGGCTCAGTTGGTTAAGCGGCTGCCTTCGGCTCAGGTCATGATCCCGGTGTCCTGGGATCGAGTCCCACATTGGGCTCCTTGCTGGGCAGGGAGCCTGCTTCTCCCTTTGCCTCTGCCTACCACTCTGTCTGCCTGTGCTCGCTCTCTCTCTCTCTCTGACAAAAAAAAAAAAAAAAAAAAAAAGAATGTAGCAACCAGCATGTATTTGATCTTTATTGAAACTATGCAGACTTTAAGTCGGCCTTCCAGGCTAAAGGTAAACATTTTTCTTCTTTTGTCTCTCATCAATACAATTGCCTATTGTATAAATACAATCAAAAACATGCTAGCTCTTCTTATTCCAGAAGAGTTTTCTCCTTTGATCCTGTAACTTAAATTCTGTGATATAAATGTAACTATTATTAATACATCCTATGTTAGAGATGATAAAGGGATAGAGGGAAGAAAACAATATCTCTTAGCTTTTGGATACTTTCATTTATAGTATATCAAGGCAGTTCTTTATAATATACTAAGGCAAGTTTCAGCTTCATTTGGTGTAGTTGAAACCTTTGGATCCATGTTTTATCCAACCAGCTGTACTATTAGATCCTTTTCTAAAACCCCTTAAGTTAAAACACTGAATTCAGAATCTCTGCTTAGGGGGCACTTGGGTGGCTCAATTGGTTAAGTGTCTGCCTTCAGCTCAGGTCATGATCCCAGGGTCCTGGGACCAAGCCCTGCATCAGGCTCCCTGCTCAGCAAGGAGTCTGCTTCTCCCTCTGCTTCTGCTGTTCCTCCTGCTTGTGCTCTCTCACTCTCTGTCAAATAAATAAATAAAATCTTAAAAAAAAAAGAGAATCTCTGCTTAACGAGACTCATATCAATATAGTGAGCCTGATCCAATTTTATATTCTTTCTACTCTGATCCCATACCCTTAAGATCCATTCCCACACATAGGACCCATATTTTGCATCTCTATTAATCGAAAAAAGTCACGCAGGTCTTTTAGTGTGTTAGTGTATCTTTCAGTGTGCAGGTCATACTTTGTAGCTCACCCTTTGGTACCTACTGGGACTTATATCGAGTTATAGGTCTTGAAGTAAGGAGAGAGGCAGGTCCTGAAGAGAATCAGCAGTGCCTTTTAAGACAACTTCTTCAGGGGCCCCTGGGTGGCTCAGTAGGTTGGGCCTCTGCCTTCGGCTCAGGTCATGATCCCAGGGTCCTGGGATCAGGCCCCGAATTGGGCTCTCTGCTCGGCAGGGAGCCTGCTTCCCCCTCTCTCTGCCTGCCTCTCTGCCTACTTGTGATCTGTCTCTGTCAAATACATAAATTTAAAAAATCTTAAAAAAAAAAAGACAACTTCTTCAGGAAACGAAGGGCTAACAAAGGTCAAGAAGCTGATTCTGCTGGCAAAGAGGATCTTGGAGAATTGAGAGATTCAATGTACTTGGCTTCATGTCCCCATTGCAATTTTCAAGATCCCATTCCTTCCCAATCAGTGCCCTCACTTTAAGAGAAAACACCCTTTTGGTCAAGAGTTCACTTTGCTCTATAGTTCAACCACTTGCAAGAAAAGCCACTAGGCTACGGGAGACAAGGGTTCCTCCAAGGGCAGATTTACCTTTTAGGTCAATGTGACACTGAACCTGGGAATCAGAGGCCGTGAGCTCATCCTTCTCAACTTTCTCCACCACAGCTAGGACAATCAGCCAATCTCATTGCACTCCTTAGTTCCACTAAAATACTCTAATGTAACAAATACATGGTCATCTAGAATCTCACTTTCTCTAGGTATTTGATTAGTAGGAGTATCTAATGATAATATTTTGCATATCCCTTGTCACATCATGTCATGGACTACTAGTGTCCTCTTTAGTGCTAGAAATAGAGTCATTAGTGTCTTTAATAAGATTAGAGAACCAATTCCAGAAAACCCAGAATCAATTCAGAAAATTCATCTTTAAGATTCTGTTCCTCTAGAACCACTTCTGGTACCAAAGTCTGTATCAGTCAAGATTCAACCAGGGAAAGAGAACCAGAAGTAGATAGTACATATATTAAGAAATGTATGCAAGGAATTGGCTTACATGATTGAGGGGGCTTACCAGGCAAATCCAAAATTAATATGACAGGCCTTCTTCAAGGGCAGGCGAGAACTTGGGCATGGGGTGATAGAGCTGTCCACAAGTGAATTTATTTGGAGAAGCAAAGTGTGTGTTCAAGAAATAACATCTATAATTATTATGTAAAAGAAAGAGGAGCAAAAACAGACTTTTAGAGTCATGAAGTTAATCTTTTTATCAATCTATCTTCATTATATCTGGCATGGATATATTCCTTTTTAAGTAGGGATACAAGGGAATCCATCTATTGTATAAACTTTCCAGTCTCTGTTCTTATAACCCAAGGAAAACTTGGGTTATGACTAGGTTATATTCAACTAGATCTTTGGCTTGGAGTACACTGTCCCTTGCTGTGTTCCTTGACAGCCTAGTAATGTTCAGAATGGTAGAACCTCACAAAATCAGGTACTCAATCTTTTTGTTTAGTTTTTTTTCTTTCTTTTTTTTAAGATTATTTATTTACTTATTTGATAGACAGAGATTACAAGTAGTCAGAGAGGCAGGCAGAGAGAGAGAGGGAAGCAGGCTCCCTGCTGAGCAGAGGGCCCGATGCGAGGCTCGATCCCAGGACCCTGAGATCACGACCTGAGCCGAAGGCAGAGGCCTTAACCCACTGAGCCACCCAGGTGCCCTCGTTTTTTTTTTTTCTTTTGTTTGTTTGTTTTTAAGTTTTTATTTTAATCCAGTTAACATACAGTGTTACATTAGTTTCAAGTGTACAATATAGTGATTCAACAATTCCCTACATTACCTGATGCTCATCATAAGTGCCCTGCTTAATCCCCTTCACCTATTCCCTCCATCCCCCATCTGTCTCCCCTCTGGCAACCATCAGTTTGTTTTCTGTAGTTAAGTGTCTGTTTCTTTGTCTCTGTCTCTCCTTTTCTCACCTTTGCTCATTTGTTCTGTTTCTTAAATTCTATGTATGAGTGAAATCATATGGTATTTGTCTTTTTCTGACTAACTTATTTCACTTAGCATTTTACTTTCTAGCTCCATCCATGTCACTGCAAATAGCAAGATTTCATTATTTTCTCTAGCTGAATAATATTCCATATGTGTGTGTGTGTGTGTGTATGTGTGTGCACACATGACCCTGAGATCAAAACCTGAGCTGAGATCAAGACTTGGATACTTAACCAACTGAGCCACTCAGGCACCCTGAGAGAGAGAATTTTAAGCAGATTCAATCCAATATAGAGCCTGATGCAGGGCTTGATTTCACAACCCTGAGATCATGACCTGAGCCAAAATCAAGAGTTGGACGCTTAACCAACTGAGCCACCCTAGTACCCCATATTTATGTGATTTTTTAATTATTAAATAAAAATGGTTAAAATTTACATAACAAAATATACCATTTTAACCATTTTTAAGCGTACAATTCAGTGACACAAATTACAATAACAGTCTTGTGTAATAATCACAACTATTTCCAGAACTTTTTTTATCATCCCAAATAGGCTATCCATCAAATAATAATTCCCCATGCCCTTCTCCCCCCAGCTCCTAGTAACCTCTATTCTACTTTCTGTCTACCTGAATTTGCCTCATATGAGTGAACTCATACAACATTTGTCCTTTATTATCTGGCATATTTCACTTAGCATAATCCTTTCAAGGTTCATCCATATTGTAGCACGTATCAGAATTTCATTCCTTCTTAAGGTTAAGCAATATTCCATTTTATGTATATAATGCATTTTGTTTATTTGTTCCTCTATTGATGGACACTGAGTTGTTTCTACCTTTTGGCTATTGCGCATATACTGCTATGAACATGGCACACAAGTATTTGTCTGAATTCCTGCTTTCAATTCTTTTGTGTATGTACCTAGGAGTGAAATTGCTGGATCATATGATACTTTTATGTTTGACTTTTCAAGAAATTGCCAAAATGTTTTACATTGTGGCTGCACCATTTTACATTCCCATCAGCAATGCACAAAAGTTTCAATTTCTCCACATTGTCGCCAACATTTGTTATTATCTGGTTTGTGCGTGTGTGCGTGTGTGTGTGTGTGTGTGTGTGTGTGTGTGTGCTTTTCTCTCTCCTTTTTTCTTTCTGTAATATCTATCCTACTGGGTGTGAAGTGGTATCTGTAGTTTGATTTACATTCCCCTAATGACTAGTGATGTTGAGCATTTTTTCATGTGCTCCCTTGCTGTTTATATATCTTCTTTGAAGAAATGTCTATTTGATAACTTTGCCCAGTTTTGAATTGGGTTGTTTGTTTTGGGGAGTGAGTTATGTTTTAACGTCCAAATCTATCTGCTCTCCAAATGATCTTCTGGAATTTTTTGATATCTATTTTAATATTTTATAGCTGGTATTTCTAGAAAATGCTCCACAGGAAAACATTTCATGTTTCTATGATAACTGTGTAACACATGTGAAAGATCTTTCTCTGGAATAGATGAAATAGACAGTAATTTCGAGTTGCTTCCCATGTACATGGGCTGTTTTCAGAGGGTGCTCCTGCTGTTTCTACATGGTAACTTTCAGAAAAGGGTGATTGACTGGACTAATGGGACAAGATTTGGGAGTGAGGCTCCCTAAGGCTCCAGTGATACACTGTTATCCTTCATTTTTCTTTGGGTTGGAAAATTTTCTCTCTCAATGAAATGTAAAACATAAAACAAACAAAACACTTTCACTCTTTGGTATATGGTCGTGAATTAGACCTGCAAATGAAAATTTTACTTTTTAAATTTCAAATGTCGTCATTAAGTGAATCTGTGTCAAATCCAGTAGTAGGAGCTCTGACACAAATTTGCTGTGTACCTTTTCTGGGTTGAGAGGTACATATATATTTGGTGTTAGAGATAAAGGGATAAATGTAGCTTCTGCCTTTCATTAAGAAGTTCAGAGTTAAAAGTTTTAAGTGTGGTTTTGAGGTTATAAAAATATAAAACACAGGGACGCCTGGGTGGCTCAGTTGGTTAAGCAGCTGCCTTCAGCTCAGGTCATGATCCTAGCGTCCTGGGATCGAGTCCCACATCGGGCTCCTTGCTTGGCAGGGAGCCTGCTTCTCCCTCTCCCTCTGCCTCTGCCTGCCACTCTGTCTGCCTGTGCTTGCTCTCTCTCTCTCTCTAATAAATAAATAAAATCTTTAAAAAATATATATATAAAACACATACAAAATGTCAACTCATGTTTGTAACAAAAAAATGAGTTGAACACATCTGAGTACAATTATTTATGTCTTCATGGTAGTGCAACATGTGAATGTGATTAAAAAGAATAATAGTGAAAACAATAGAAAAGAGCTACCATTTATGGAGTACTTATTATGTCCTAGGCACTATGCCACATAATTTCCATGTATGCTTGTGTTTAATAATTGTAAACCAGGAAAATGAATCTCAAAGAATCAGTTAAGAAAGTTGCTCAGGGTCAGTACTTGGTGAGTGGCAGAGTCTGGATACAAAGCTAAGCCAGTATGACCCCACTTCCCTAACAGAAGTACAACAACTTATAAGGTGGAGGAAAACAGGGCAATACATTTCAAATAGCTTAGTATTACTGTGAGTGGCCAGGAAAGCAACATGGATATCATCTGGAAAATAGGAGATTTAAGTAAGCAGGTAGAAAGACCTTTTTTAAAAAACTGTTTTGGGAATATTACACAAAAGTGCAGAAAGCTAAGTGCTCATCTCACCTTCCTGATTAATGCAGATGTCTTTTTCAAGTGCGTTGCAGGGTTTCTTTCATGTGCAATTTTTAAAAGATTTTATTCATTTTTTAAAAAATTTATTTATTTTTAAAAAATATTTTATTTATTTATTTGACAAAGAGAGAGAGAGAGATCACAAGTAGGCAGAGAGGCAGGCAGAGCGGGTGGGGAGGGGAAGCAGGCTCCCCGCTGAGCAGAGAGCCCAATGTGGGGCTCGATCCCAGAACCCTGAGATCATGACCTGAGGCAGAGGCTTAACCCACTGAGCCACCCAGGTGCCCCTCCACCCCCAATGTCTAAGAGTGACTGCAACCATCACAGATGTGCTTTTCAGGTGGTCACTCTTGTCGCCTGGCAGGTACCCCAACAACTTTCCTATTTTTCTGATTCTGAATGGTCATTCCAGAACACATTAATTAATGAATGAAACGTAAGAATAAACAGTGCAACTGGGAACTGGAAGTGTAAATTCAGTTGCCTATCAAGGAATGTAATCGACAGCCATCACACTTTGTGTTGTCCATAGAAAGGAGCACAGCTTGGACTGTCCTGGTCTAAGGACTTGGGTGCCAGAGGGCTATGGATCATTTCTCCCTGAGGGCTGCGCTGGAGCGGGGCCGGAGCCTTTGCCTTTGAGCTGTCTCCGTTTGTCTCCATTTCACCCTGCTCTGAGAGACGTCATCGCCTGCACTGTGGGTTGCTCTGGGCTAATGATGGAGGAGTTAGCAGCATGGCCTGGAGTGGCTCTCGGTGGGCTGGAGCCAGCTGACACACGCCACTTAGGTTTCCAAGGAGCCAAGCTGTCCCCACTCACGCACGGCTGATGCACTTGTGGCTAAATGCGTTGTAGCTGGGGGCCCTGTGCCAAATTCAGGGCAGGAAATAGAACGCCACCTCCATCACCAGGGAACAATGGTCTGCGTGCATGATTTAAGCCAGGGCCAAGGAGAAAGCTCAAAGGGACAGTCGGCAGAGGAAGGGAGACCAGAGGGCAGCTTGCAAGGATTTTGTCTTGGGTTATAACCGTTGACAAGCCACTTAACTGCCCACATATTTAAGTTTATCTGAGTATGAGATGGAGGCAACAATATTTACACATCTCATTGGGGACTTAGGAAAACAATATTTCTGACAGACCACTTGGGATCCATGGATGGAAGGTGGTATGTAAGTGCAGATGATAAACTTCCTGTGTGTTTGTGCTTTTAGCAGGTGCATTAGGGGCATGTAGACCGTCCGGAAAACACCTGTAGAGTCTGATCGAAACCATCAAGTGACAATAAAAGCTAAAAGTTTTAGATGCATGGATTTGTCTTTGGTTTTGTGCAGGTTTGGGGAGCTGCATGTATAATTCAGACTTCAGAACTGCGTCTGAACTTATTGCTGTGATGAGTGTTTACGGGTCCTTCGATCCTTTTGAGAATGCTGTAGTTGGGGATTGTTCCCAAATGTTTGCCAACTTTTCTCTAAAACAAACAAACAAACAAACCCCAATTGCTTTCACTGTGTAGTTTCTGAGTTGCACGTGGAGTCTGGAACTTTTGTTTCCAAGTTGCAACGGGCCAAAAATCTGCTTCAAAAACAAAGTGCGAAGAGGACTTAGTGCTCTTCCCTCCTGGGGTTTGCTGTTTCTGAGGAGTCCTTCCGAACCTGTTAGACCTCCTGAGTTCTGTTCATTTAAGGCTAAGCAGTTGATCTCAGACCTCCCTGTAAGGTTATTAAATGTTGTTTTCTGTTGGTGAAGGACCCGAGGGAGTCTATGACTCTGTTCTTGGTTAATTAAACCCCTCTCTGGTGCATATTGTCTCTCTAGTAATTCCTGTGGGTCCACGTAAATGGTGACTATTATAGAAAAACAAACTTGTTTAATATCACAAATAATACATGTTAAAAATTTTAGAATAATTACATAAAAGCAATATGGAAAATAAAGATCATCTACAATTCTCTCATGAAGAATTCACCATACTGGCATATAGGTAGATTTCAAACAAGCATGGGATTCTAATGTATGTACCTGCTGTTTTACGACCTGCTTTTGGGGTGAGGTCTTCACCTAGTGGATCTGGGGAGACCATCATAAGTCCTTCGAATCTCTGCAGCGGGGAGGGGTCCTGCTTCTCTTGCAGGCTAGAGGCTGTGCCGGGAATGAGGACCCTAGAGCTTCAGGCAGCCCTTGTTTTCAAAGACTTTCAGAGACTTGTTCTCGCAGATGTCACTCCACTTCCTTAGCAGTCCCGTGTTTTGGCAACAGCATACACCCCAGATCTAGTAAACATTTGCTGATTTTAGCTTCTGTGTGGATGAGGATCCTATGCCCTTCCAATCCATTTGCACCCTGCTGTCAGGTGCATTAGTTTCCCCTCTCCCGCTTATTTTCATGCTAGCAGAACTTGATTAAGGCATAACTTACATACAGTACAAAACACAAATCTCATAGCCTATGGAATACAGCAGACAGGTATGCGCACACATACACTCCAGTGTGACTGACTACCACTCAGGGTATAAAACATCTCCTAAATCCCCAAAGTGGCTTTGTGTCCTCTCTGAGTCACTTCCGCATGCCTCAGTAACTATTCCATACATCCCTAATGTATGGAATATTAATTAATTTAACTAATTAATTATTTTTAAATAATTTAATCATGTTATTTCGTACCTAAAAACATTCCATAGGATTGTTGTTCCTATATCTTGCTGCCTTGGGTCTGAATGTCTCTGCCTGATCTTCTGGGTCCACTCTCTTTGGGGTCCTGCCTGCTGAATCATCTGGGCCTCCTGACATGAGACTAACTTATACACGGTCACCCCACCTCCCAGGCTCCATCTGGAGCTCTGTTTCACTCTGAGTCCTCACAAGAACTGCCCTTTCTTTGGCCTCCCCAAATCTCACCCATTCACCAAGGCTCAACTCAAGTCCCATTTCCTCCATGAAATCTTCCCCTTTGCCAATTTTTTCCCAATTTTTTTGCCTCCCTCTTACACCTGAATTAGTTAACACCATGTGACTGAGTTTCCGTAGAGAGCTGGGGCCACAGGAGTCTTGCCACTATGCTGTTCCTACTTGTGGTCCCTGGTGAGCATTTCTGTCCTGCAGCAGACAGTTTCCCAAGCCCTCCCTTCTGTTCACTCCCGTTCTCTTGTGTCTTGGGACTGTCCCCAGTCTCCACTCTGCAATGCCAGACATTGCTCTCTGCGTGCTATCTATTTCTCCCCTTCTTTCTTTTTTGGCTCTTGGTGCTTTGATCCCCAGCTCAGCTAAATCCAGTCTTCCAGACCTCAGGTCACATCTTACCACTCATTTGACACCGAAATGATTTGGTGTCAGATTTGACACTGAAAATCCTGAAACCAGCCTTTCCTCAGAGAGTAGGGCTGAGAGGGGAGAATTTGAGCAGACGAAGAAGGAATTCTTTTTATCAGATGCAGGAAGGCTGAAAACACTGACAGAGCTTCCGATTTTGCCCTACACCCTACATCCTTTGAGTCAAGGAGTTAGTGACGTTCTCACTTTCTCTGTTGTTCCGAGGTGTTAACTTTGCTCCCGCGCAGATTTGCTGAGTTCCCACAACACAACCAGAGCTCTGAGCTCACAAGGGTTGGCATAATCAAGGGGTTTAAATAAGATATTGCGGGACGCCTGGGTGGCTCAGTTGGTTAAGCGGCTGCCTTCGGCTCAGGTCATGATTCCAGCGTCCTGGGATCGAGTCCCACATCGGGCTCCTTGCTCAGCAGGGAGCCTGCTTCTCCCTCTGCCTCTGCCTGCCACTCTATCTGCCTGTGCTCATTCCTGCTCTCTCTGACAAATAAATAAATAAAATCTTTAAAAAAAATAAATAAGATATTGCAGCTGATTGCTTAGCACAGGGTCTGCTTTTGGTAAGGCTCAGAAAAGTGAGCTATTATCAAAGGCCTGCAGCCCCTTCTCTGATTCCTCCCAGTCAAACCAGGTGAGTCAGGGCCCCAGAATGATGTGTGTGTGTGTGTGTGTGTGTGTGTTGTGGTGGGGAGGGGTCCAGAAACCCTGCCCACTGCTGTGGACACAGGCCCTAGAGCTATAGAGCCAAGTCCAAGGTCCAAAGTGGCATAGATTCTCACCTTGAGAGCCTCAGTCTCTGCATGGGGAAGATGGGGGCTATAATCCATCCACCTCACATGAGTGTAAATGTGAGCGCATGTCAAAGTATTTTGCAGGTGGTGACATCTTGCTGTGTGAGCTGGTAGAAGGACCAGCAATGCAACGTTTTGGTATGGAACTGGTTGGCCTGATTCCAACTTGCACATACAATTACGTTTCTAAACTGGTAGTTGGCAAAGGCAGCCCCCCAGAGACAGAGCCAGGTTCTAGACAGAAGATGTTTTAGTTAGACTCCTTGCAGTTGTAAGCTGACTCCGAGGCTGGCTGCCTGCATTTATATACAGGGTCTTATACTGACCTTGGAAAGTGGCTCAAACCTCAGTTTACTTGCCTGTGAAATGGGGATAATAGTCCCTTCCTCTTATAATGTTGAGGGACAAGAGGTAATTTACATAAAGTTGTAGCACAGTGCCTGACACAAAGATGTGCTCAATAAATATTAGTGCTTTTATTGTTTCCTAATAAGTGTTGCCCAGTAAATGCTGAATGAATGAAGGAACAAATGAAGGGGTACTGGTCTGGATTTGGCTCCTGAGGGTGCTTTTTTGTTCTTCTAAACTGTTTTGTTTAGTGTTTTCAGGCTGGTTTTTTGTTCTTCTAAACTTTTTTGTTTAGTGTTTTCAGGCTGGTCCCTTGTTTAGGCAGGGAACAATGTTGACTAGGCATGGGGGAAAGGAATTGACCAAATAGAAGGGTTTCAAGCCAGGGTAGGAATGTCGGCCACAGAAGACAGACATGTCGGGGGCAAACCTACTGGCCACCTGAGAGCTTGCAGGGGACCCCTCCAGCCTAGGCCAGGCTCCACGTTGCTGTCACTTCCCTCTCTGCTTCTTCAGAGAGGCCAGCTTGACTTTGGTTTTGTTCCT
>ML106833.1:22373-48397 GCA_003697995.1 Taxidea taxus jeffersonii
GCGCAGTTCCTGGATTCATCTTGGCAGACTGATGGCTGTTGTTTTAGTATCTCTCTAGATAGCCAGGTGAGACAAGTTGTAGCTATTTTTCTAGGAAAGAATAAGCAACCAATATGGTACCTGGGAGCCCGAGCCCCTTCGCCCCCTCCTCATTTCCAGAGTCAAGCCTGTGGGACAGAAGCTAATCTGACTACACACACGCATGACACACACACTCATACATGCACACACATATGCATGTACATACATATGCACACACACACACCCCTCACGAATCCACAGAGCGGGGCAGGAGTTCCACAGCCGCTCTGAGGGCGACAGTTTTTGCTATCTGGTCCTGTCTTTGCCACTGACTTACTGTGTGACCTTCAGAAAGTCCCTTCCCCTCTCTGAGCTTCAAATTCTCTGTCTACAAGCTGAGGGAGTTGACCCTTGTGGTCTCTGAGATCCCTCCCGTCTCTAAAAGTGGCAGGATTGTGTGAGTTATAACCATGGGGTTGGAATTCTGGCTCCATTGCTTTCTGGGTGGCCTTGGGTGAACCACTTAATTTCTAGATTAATCCCCCTCTGTGAAATGGGAATGACACATAGTAATCTACCCTATAGGGATGTAGTGAAGTTTAAGTAAGATATTGCAGCTAAAAATGCTCAGCACAAGGTGCCTGGGTGGCTCAGTGGGTTAAAGCCTCTGCCTTCGGCTCAGGTCATGATGTCAGGGTCCTGGGATCGAGCCCCACATCGGACTCTCTGCTCAGCAGGGAGCTTGCTTCCCCCTCTCTCTCTGCCTGCCTCTCTGCCCACTTGTGGTCTCTCTGTCAAATAAAGAAATAAAATCTTAAAAAAAATGCTCAGCACAGGGTCTATCTGTGGTTACGCTCAGAAGAGGAAGCTAACAGTAAAAGCATTGTGTGACATTTGTCTGATTCCTGTGTAAGTGGGGGTCCTGAAATACGGATATGTGCAAGCATCTGTGTGTGTGTGCGTGTGTGCGCGTGTGTGTGCGCCAGGGTGTGTGGAGGGCTCAGCCTCCCACGTGGCGCTCTGAGAAGATCTGAACAGGGAGCCCCCCTGCTGGAGAGAGCCGAGCTGGAGCCAGCACCTCATACGGCAGGAGCTGTAGGTCTTGTCTTCTCCCTTACTGCAACATGCTACAGTCTTGGGGCACAGTGTGTCTTTGTTGCTTCCTGAGTAGTTCTACTTGCAGAGGCAACAGCTGGGCCCTCCTGGCCTGGAGATGACCAACGAGGTTCCCAACCATGCAAGCAGCCCCAGTGAAGAAAAGTGGGCCGCCAGCCCATTCTGGCTGATCAGGGCTTTCCTCTATCCCAGAGGGCTGCATGAAGGCAGTGATTCCCAGCTCATCTCCTGGGCTCTGGTACTACGATTCTGGGTTTTGAAAGCAGGTCAGTTCTGCTCTAGGCCCCCTCCCTTCTTTCCTCCCTCCTTGGACCACACAGTGTTTGTTTCACCATTGGACACTTCACTAAGTGATGCAGGAAGTAGGCCCCTGGGAAGCAGATACCGCCTCGCAAACCAGATAACTGAGTGAAGACTCTGGATGCCTCTGGGGCCTGGGGCAGGGTCAGAGATAAGCGGAAATGCCAGGCTTATCACTGCGGCCTGAGTTCTGGAGAAATCTCCCTGGCCAGCCAGCCCACCTCATTCCCAGCACTCCGGGCTGCGGGGCATCTCCAGGCAGAGTAAACACTGAGTTGGCACCGTGGCTGCAGCCCCAGGATGGGGACTCTGTGCCCCACTCCGGTACTTCACAGTCCCAGCGCCAGAGGCCAGCAGCGGGCGTCAGATTACATCCAGATATTTGCGGTAAGGGTGGCTCCAGGCCGGTCTGCTTTGAAGTAGGAGCCCTCAGGGACAATTGTTAGGGTCATGGGACTAAGGGAGCCTTGGTGACAATTATCCCCCAGACTAGGTCCTCTTGGACCAAGAACCGCAGTCAGCAGGAAGCTTTGGTTGATGGGTACAGCCCGGGGACGGTCAGTGTGGGCCTCCTCCAGATAACGCAGGGCGTTGTGGGCATACACCCTGCAGTGGCTGCTCACCCCCAAGTTGTCTGCGTTGAACCCAGCGAGGCTTTCTGGGTCCTGTTTCATCTCTGATTTCCTTTCCTGAATAAGCTCGGCTTCATGGAGGACAGGGTGGCACTTTGTGAGTGCACATCAGCTGATGGTGCCCGCAAGGGAGGTGGCCTGGGCGGGCTGGGCACCTGGGGGCTGATTTAGGACTGGGGAGATGCCTCTTTCCCCCCTGCCCCCACCCCCCAGTGAGGTGGCTCTGCACGCTGCTGTCCTGTTGGCTGATTAGCTGACCATCTGGAGCTGGGGATGGGTGCAGGCTAGTGAATTCGATTGTCTCCGTTTTCATGGACTTACCATGTGCCAGGCCCCGCGCTAGGTGTTTCACTTACATGCGGACCCAAACAGCCCCGTGGTTGCTGCACCGTCATGCACCCCCTTTCGAGATGAGGGAAGCTGCTTTCAGAGAGGTTAAGGAAGTTCCATGTATGCAACTGACCCCTACCGCCCTTTCATGGGAAGTGGAGAAGCATCCTTTGCTCAAGATACGCCACTGGCCTCCATCTCTCAAAATATGGTCATATCTGATTCTGTTAGAACAAGACCCTCACTGTGACATGCTGCAACCTTATTATAAATATGTTATTATATATTATTATAAATATACACATCCCCTCGCATGTGGTACCCGGACCTCTACAAAACCTGCTTCCCAGCGGCAAACACCGGCCGCCTTTCAGCTCTTTCTCCTGGCCTCCGCATTCCTCCTCATCAGTTTTGTACCAGATCTGTGTGTTTCCTATGAAGGAAAACGATTCAGCTTTGTCGCTCTCCCCCCTCCCTCCCCCATCCTTACAACATCACTGTTTTAACTCCGTGGAGCGTTGACCCATTATGGCATCATAGTGTGAACAATATTCCATGAATGCTATTTACTGAAAAATAAATCATTTTAGTGTCTTCTTTCAAAGAGTGCTTACATTTTTTTACATCTTTGCAAGTCTTAAAATGCTTCCTTCTGTCCTCTGACAAAGGTGCAGTGTCTTCAAATCTCTAACCTAGAATTCTACGTCCTGCCTGTATTCCAGAGGCCAGTTGTTTTTAGGATGAGAAGTCTGATGTCATCCTGAGTCTAGTTCCTTGATTTTTTTTTTCTTTCAGGTTTTGGGGAGCTTTGTAATCTTCTCTTTATCCCTGTGTTCTAAAATTGCATAATGACTGTACTGTTTCTTTGATAAATTCCTTCCCTCTTTCATTGCCCCTCCTGAAGCTCCAGTGAACTAAATGTGGGGTTGGATCCATTGTCTATCATCTCTTCTCTCCCTAGGCAGGCATCACCATCTTTTTTTTTTTAATTTTAATTTTTTAATTTTTTTAAGATTTTATTTATTTATTAGAGAGAGAGAGAGCGAGCACAGGCAGACAGAAAAGCAGGCAGAGGCAGAGGGAGAAGCAGGCTCCCTGCCGAGCAAGGAGCCCGATGTGGGACTCGATCTTAGGACGCTGGGATCATGACCTGAGCCGAAGGCAGCCGCTTAACCAACTGAGCCACCCAGGCGTCCCGGGCATCACCATCTTTTAATTCTCCTTTCTGGGATATTATCTTAACTTTATTTTCTCATCTCCATATTGGATTTAAAATTTTTTAACCCACATATTTTTTAATTTTCAAGACCTCTCTTTTATTCTATGCCTGTTCTTTCCCCATAACACCTTCTTTATTAGTGGGTGGAATAGCCTTTTGCACTTTCCCGTGGCAACTGACGACAGGCTTTTTGAAACTTTCTGCTGTTTCTTCTGTTTCTTGTTTTCTGGGTTTTCTCCAGAGTTATGTTTCTCTTTTGGGGGACTCTCCTTTTTATCATGGGGGCCTTGTTTGACTACCTGGCGATCATTTCTTTTCTGTGCGTATTTCAGAATAAGGCACAAACGACTGGGTGAGAGGTTGGAGCTTGTTGACTGGCTGGCTTGTTGAGATGATCAGATGAGGGGATCCCAGGGATCGCCAATGCCAGCATATAGAACTATTGTATTATGGACCATCGAATTTCTCCAGAAACAGAGCTCTCATCTCCAGGGAGAGTGGGGCCTCTCTTGGCTGTGCCTGTTCTGCGCAGAGGTGGAGAAGGAGGAGAGGCACTGCTTTGGAATGGACTCCTTAGCCTTGCATTTCTGCTCCCCTCTTATTCCACCTGGGGCCTCAGGGTCCCCAGTGCTTCTGGGTTTGTACAGGGAAAACCGGCTGTCACCAGAAAGGCCAGGGAAGAGTCTTGGGTTCGTGCATGCTGATCCCAGCCTATGGCAAACAGAGGTCAGCCCATGTTTTTCTGGGAGTGCATCAGCTGTCCTGTCTTCACCCAAGAAAGATGAAGTGTCATTGGATTTGCTACTCGGTACCCATCCAGCAGGACAGCCTCTTCTCTGGTCTGTGTTCACTTGGCTCGAGGGGTGGAATGCCTCTCCTCTCCTCTGGGCAGGCACCATTGCCCCCGAAAGAATTGCCCATGGTTCTTGCTGTGTCCTGTACATCAGGGAGAGTTGGAGAGAAGCCATGCCTCAGCTCTCACAGAACTCATTTCTCCTCTAGGCAGAGAAATGTAAGGTATTCAAAGCTGGTCCTTCTGGCTGCTCCTTTTCATCAAAGAAGCCTCAAGGATTTCACCTGTTTGCATATTACTTTTCCTCAGAAGGTCCTAGAGCTTTCTTCTGGGAATTGTCAAGGTGTTCTGCCTGTACTTTTTTGTTCTGGGAAACCCTAGCCGCAGTCTCCCCCTTCCATAAGTCTCCCGAAACTCAGTCCATCCTGCTCATCTGGGGCCCCCCTTAGCTCATTCCTTCCATATGGTTGTATTGAATACCCCACACTTGCCAGGCATGTTTGGTGCACTGGGGTACTGAGGCAAGCCCAACGACTGTTATGGGCTCAGGAAACTTCGAGGGGGTTCTAGAATAGTGGCGAATGCAGCAGCCACATTTCTACAACACTAGCTGACTTGCAACCCCTTGTTGCTTCAAGAAGACCTGGGACAAATCCTTTTGTAATTTAAATAATTAGCTTTCAATATAGATGTGTGTCTGGGATATTTGTTTTTCTTTGGGTTCAGCTGGACTTTCAAGATCTGTGTCCAGGCTTTAAGCCCAGGCTTGACTGGATGTAGGCTGCTCAGAAGGTCCCCACAGCAGCTGCCTGTGGTTCACGCTGGTGGAAACTCTCTCCTGGAAGCTGGTCTGTCTCTTTCAATTACCCCTACCTGCTGTAGGGCAGACATTGAGCTGGTGTTAGACCCAGAGATTTCTCTAGGCCGCTGCTTTCCAAAGAGTGATCCAGGGACCCCTAGTCCCACAGAGCAGTATGAGGAGCTAGGTGCGAGGGAAGGAGGGATTCCCTGGTCAGATGCTGGTTTCTTTCTTTAGCAGAGGAGGTCCATGGAGGGGCATTGTGAATCCCCGAGAGGAGGTGGAGCACAGCGTTCCCCAAATTTCTTTTTCCAAGGAGAGTTTATTTATTTGTGTGTTTGTTTTAGCTCACGTTACTCTTAAGAGACCAAGGTTCTTTTTTTTTTTTTTTTTTTAAAGATTTGGTTTGTTTATTTGGCAGGCAGAGAGGCAGGCAGAGAGAGAGGAGGAAGCAGGCTCCCTGCAGAGCAGAGAGCCCGATGTGATGCGATGCGAGGCTCGATCCCAGAACCCTGGGATCATGACCTGAGCTGAAGGCAGAGGCTTTAATCCACTGAGCCACCCAGGTGCCCCGACCAGGGTTCTTTTGAGCGTGCTCCAGGCCATTCTGCCACTGACACCCAGGACTGTGTCCCAGAAATGGGTCTAGATTTCTACATGGACTGCTGAGGGCAGCTATCCCGGCAGTGCGATGGGTGGTGAGGGGTGGGTGGTCAAGATGCACTTGTAGAGCCCATGCTTGCGAGTCCCTGTAGCTTAAAATAGCAAAATGACCTAAGGGTGTTTTCAGATGTCGGATTTCCAGGTCAAAGTTGATTCTCATGATTGCTTTTATTCAGAAGGAGGAAACTCAGCAGGTCACTAAAGACACCTCCCTGCCCCCACACCACAGGGCCAGCATTGACAAAGCTGTGTTAGCCTCAGGAGGCCTTGTGCTGGGGTGACCTTGGACGAATTCCCTCTCCCTTAGCTTGCTCTGTAGGAGGACCTGGAAGAAAATGGTGTCAGTCAATTGCTCCCCAGCAGCCTAGGGCGTCTGCGGTGCCTCCTGGCGCCCCACCTCAGTGTCAGCCTGAGCATCTCCTTTGTCTGCTTAATTTATCGATCCTTCTGTAACAGTTCCATTTGAACCAAGGAGTTTGAAGCTAAAACATTTGGAAACTACGGGAAACACAGGCCTTGTCCTCTAGGCTGCTACTATATCTGTTTAAGCATAATGAGACTGGGTGCCCGACACCTGCGTGTGTGGTCAGTGCTGGAGGAACAGCGTGAGGGGTGGGGTGAGGGGTAGCGGGAGACCCCTGGCATGCTCCAGAGGGATCTGTGAGGAACATGACCTGAGGGATGGCACCTGGCAAGTAGCCTAAGCCATTTTCCCTCACTTCTATTTTTAGGTACAAGCAGCTAGTGACTGAGGGCCCATTGTGGGGAGGGGCCTGAAGATACAACCCACAGGCAGCCCAAACACTTATTTGAGGCACATGCAAAGTAGGGGCACCAGAAATTTGTTTTTAGTTTGCAGATGCATCAAAACTTTATCATGGCAAAAGTCAGAATGGCCTCACATTTATTTTTGGTCTTGCTTTTCTTTGTGAATTCAGTGTTTGGGGCAGGCAGGATACCGTGTGCGCCTCAGAGCTTTGGGCCGCTAAAGGTCTTACTCTGCCCTGGGATCCCTGAGGCCCCTTGTAAAGCCCAGCATTCTGGTTCATTACCTAAAGGACCCCCTTTCTTCTAACCTTTCATTTCAACTATCCAAACCCCTGCCTGCCTTGGGCAGATTCTTAAAATATTTGCCCATCAGCACCCTCTCAGAGAGGAATGTCAAATGCTGCCATGATGTCAAAAGGGCCCCAAGGAAAAGCGCCTTGCCAAACCCAGCCTGTCACTCATGGCCACCGCAGAGCGGGAGATAAGCAAAGGCGAAGGCTCAGAGAGAGCCTGGTTCCCTGGGCTCCCTAAAGCACCCAGAGGATCTGTGTGGGTTGGCGCTGCAGGGCAAGACTGTTTGCTGTCAAGAACAATGAGCTGCCAGGTACCACTGCCCAAGTAAAAGCCAGGAGTCTGAGGCTCTTCTGATTCCTTGCCCTTGTCAAGCCTGCATCAGGATGTCCGGAGCCTCCAAGGAGGGCCTGGAGACCCGAGGGCTGCCGGTGTCAGGCAAGGCCTGCTTAACCACCATGGACAAAAAGCTTAGTGTGCTAAATGAGAAGGTTGACAAACTCTTGCATTTCCAAGAAGATGTCACGGAGAAACTGCAGTTTGTGTACCAAGGAATGGGCCACCTGGAGCAAGGCCTACACCGGCTGGAGACCTCTCAGATTCTGGGCCTGAGTGGGGCTGACCACACTCCTCTAGCTGACTCACAGGCTGGGTGGCCGGAGGTCCTGGAGCTGGTGAGGGCTGTGCGGCAGGAGGCTGCCCAGCATGGCGCCAGGCTTGAAGCCCTGTTCAGGATGGTAGTGGCCGTGGACAAGGCCATAGCTTTGGTGGGGGCCGTGTTCCAGAACTCGAAGGTGGTGGATTTCATCATGCAAGGGAGTGTCCCCTGGAGGAAAGGAAGCCTGGCTGATGGCCCTTTGGAGGTTGGTTCCTGCTTCCTTACCCCCGTACCCTTCTGGCTGAAATGGAGACCCAGTGGTCCTGGTGGGGACGCTAGCCAGACGGCTAGGCTTAGAAGCGCTAGGAACTGTTGTTCCCTTCCTGTGCCATCTGCATGAACTGTTGATGGGGAAGAGGAGAGACTGAACCTTAGCTGTCACAGGTGGATTTCCAGACAGGTCACTGACAGGCTGCTCTTCCTAGGGAAAGGATGAAGCAGTGCCTCAGTGAGGTCTGCGGGGCCTTGGGCAACTTCAGAGCACCTAGACGTGGGGGTAAATGGGTCATTAGGGAGAGGAGGACAGTGAAGCTTATTGGATATACTAGTGACTTCTTTTTGCTCCTTTCTGTTTTGTCACACCTAGAGTGAGAAACAGGTGGGAGCCAGTTTGCCCCAACAGAATCCCCCTTTTAGAACCCTCCCCTTCCTGTCCCCAACCTGTGCTGGGTCCCAGAGTGGGTGGAGTGTGCAGCTGCTTGTTGGAAGATGAGTGCTGACAGTGACCCCTGGGGGACACAGGCCATGAAGGAGCCGGAGCCTGGGGGTGGAGTGTGGCATTTCTGGGAGCGGCTGTTCCCTAGGATTGCATAATCAAACGCTCTGGTTAATGGAAGCTTGGCTGGGTGTGTGTGTGTGTGTGTGTGTGTGTGTGTGTGTGTGTGTGGTGTGGTGTGTGTGTGTGTGGTGTGTAGAGGCAATACTGTTGGGGAGGGAACAGCTAAGAGCCAGCCACTTAGCAACCCTCAGACGGCCTGGAGCCGCCATTTCAGATCACTGTAGTTATCCATCAGCCTCTGGCAAGAGATAAGATGGGGTCTCCAGGAGGCTGTGCTTGACTCTGTCATCTCCGAGGCTTTCACAGGAGCAAGGCTGCAGGAGTGTGCCTTTTTTCCTCATCCCCAGCCAGGCCAGAGCTCACCCTGCTGACCCCTTCCCCCACCTCTGCCCTACAGCCTTGGCCAAGGTATGCCCCTCTCCCACCCAGCTCCCTGCTTTCTGCACCTCTCCTGTGAGTCTCGCCTGCAGGGGAGATGTGACCTTCTGCTTTTTCACTGATAAGCAATCTGGACTTTGTATTTATTTATTTATTTATTTTTAAAGTGGGGAGAAGGTGAGGTGGGGGAGGAGCAGTGGGAGAGAGACAATTTTTTTTTAAGATTTTATTTATTTATTTGACACAGAGAGAGAGGTCACAAGTAGGCAGAGAGGCAAGCTGAGAGAGAGGAGGAAGCAGGCTCCCTGATGAGCAGAGAGCCCGATGCGGGGCTCGATCCCAGGACCCTGAGATCATGACCTGGGCCGAAGGCAGAGGCTTAGCCCACTGAGCCACCGAAGCGCCCCTAGAGAGAGAGAAAGAGAGAGAATTTTAAGCTGGCTTCACACACAGCCTGAACTCACAACCCTGAAATCATGACCTGGGCCAAAATCAAGAGTCAGACGCTTAACTGATTGAACCACCCAGGTGTCCCATCAACCTCAGCTTTAAAGAAAATTACTGTGATATATGCACGTGGTAAAAGACATTCATGGGGGGTGCCTGGGGGGCTCAGGCGGCTAAGCAGTTAAGCATCTGCCTCATGTGGTATAAAGAGCATGTGTTCTACTCCAGGCTCCAGTCCCCAGGACCATCCTCCTCCCCATGCAGTCATAGGTGCCTGTTTCCCGCAGAACCTCCCAGACAGAGTCTGTTTATCTGTAAGCACCACCTCTTGATATTTAAAAATTTTTTTTAAATTTTTAAATAAACATATAATGTATTCTACCTCTTGAGTTTAACTCAAATATTAATTACCTTATTCTGGCCTTGATTTTTTTTTTAACTTATATTTTGGGCACTGTTTCATATGTATACATAGAAAGCTTCCTCGTTCTTAAAGTTGTAGCGTGCCCCAGTTGGGGGATGTGTCTTAATTTGTTAACCAGCCCCACTCACATCATTGTTTGGCTATATTATTTGTCATTTTTAGCTATTATAAGTAACGGTGCAGTGAATAACCATAGAAATGTGAGCTTATCTCTACCATACACTCCTAGAAGTGACAGGGTGAAGCCAAAGGGTAAAGTTGTATACATAAAGCCAAACTGACCTTCAAAGGAGTTATTTCAGTTTAGTCTCCTGTCAGTTGCATATGGGAGTGTTGTTGCCTCCCCTTTTGCTAACAAAACATATTATCCAACTTTTTAATTCCTTGCCTGTGTGATGATTGAAAACTGAGATCTTACTGAGTATGTGTTTTTTTAACACTTTGAAAATTTTTGCAAAATACTAATTTTTTTATATGAAAATTTTCAAACATTTATAAAAATAGAGATTTGTATCATGAACCCTGTAAACCCGTAACAGGAGGCCAATGTTATTGCATCTGTTCCCCACTGACTTCCGTCTCTCTAGATTACTTTGAAGCCAATCTGAGACAATGGATCATTTCCTCCACAAACATTAGCATTTATATCTAAAAGATAAGGCGTCTTTTAAAAAATGTAATTACCATTATCATGACTAAAAAGTAAACAGTAATTTAACATTACCAAAGTCAGCCTTCGAATTTTCCTAATTGTCTTATGCTTTATTTTCCTTATAGTTTGTTTATTTGAATCAAGATTCAAATAAGACAACTGATTATATGCCTCCTAGTGCTTTCTTTTTCTTTAATTCATAAAAAATTAAAAACTTTTCATTATGGAAAATATCAAACATAACAAGAAATAGATAGAATGATATACCTTGTAGTTTTTTTTTTTAAGATTTTATTTATTTATATGACAGAGATCACAAGTAGGCACAGAGGCAGGCAGAGACAGAGAGAGAGGGAAGCAGGCTCCCTGCTGAGCAGAGATGTGGGGCTGATCCCAGGACCCTGAGATCATGACCTGAGGCAGAGGCTTTAACCCACTGAACCACCCAGGTGCCCCTACCTCATTATAGTTTTAATTTGTATTTCTTTTACTAGAAGTTTCAGCACCTTTTTTTTAATGTTTTGACTTTTTTTTTAATGTATCTTTTTTTTAAAGATTTTATTTATTTATTTGTTAGAGAGAGAGAGAGAGCACAGGCAGACAGAGAGGCAGGCAGAGGCAGAGGGAGAAGCAGGCTCCCTGCCAAGCAAGGAGCCCGATGTGGGACTCGATTCCCAGGACGCTGGGATCATGACCTGAGCCGAAGGCAGCTGCTTAACCAACTGAGCCACCCAGGCGTCCCAATGTATCTTTTTTTAAAATTTCTTTTTAAATTTCTTTTAAGTGTTCCAGAATTCATTGTTTATGGAAATTTCAGCATCTTTCACAGATTTAAAACATTTTGTATTTTTCTGTAGCACCAGGTGATGTGTGGAGGTGTTGAATCACTATATTGTTTTGTTTTGCTTTTTTACTTTTATTTTTTTAAAGATTTTATTTATTTATTTATTTGAGAGAGAGACAGAGAGAGGGAGCATGAGTGGAGGAGAGGGACAGAGAGAGAGGGAGAGGAACTCTCCCTCTGAGCAGACTCCCCACTGAGCAGGGAACCCCAATGAAGGTTCTGTCCTAGGACCCTGGGATCATGACCCATAAGACAGACGCTTAACAAACTGAGCCACTCAGGCGTGCCTTGAATCATTATATTGTACACCTGGAACTAACATAACACTATATATATTTTTAAGATTTTATTTATTTATTTGACAGAGAGAGAGATCACAAGTAGGCAGAGAGGCAGGCAGAAATCGAGGGGGAAGCAGGCTTCCCGCTGAGCAGAGAGCCTGATGTGGGGCTCGATCCCAGGACCCTGAGATCATGACCTGAGCTGAAGGCAGAGGCTTAACCTACTGAGCCACCCAGGCATCCCATAACACTATATAATAACTCTACTGGAATTAAAAAAAAATTAAGAAGTAAAAAAAGAAAAAGAAAAAAGAAAAGAAAAGAAAATGGTACCGGGAGTTTGTGAAGGTCCTCCTTGGGTTTTCTGAAGTGCCTAGCGGGATGTCATTTTGGTTGTAACAATGAATTAGATTATTACTAAAAGCTAGGTGCTCTCTCCTGAAGAACAGGGTTAGGCTCAGCCAGGCCTGGGCCCAAATCATAAGCAAGCTGTTCAGAAGACACCGGTCCTCTAGAATGGTGTCGAGGGTCTCTTCTCCTTTGAATGAGCCCTGAAGACAGGACGCAGCTTTGTGCGTGTGTGTTTGCCTGTGTGTGTGTGTGTGTGTGTGTGTGTGTGTGCCTACCTACATCAAGAGCAGAGGGAGGGAGAGGACATGCTGAGCCCAACAAGGTCTGCCAAAGGACAGTTTGTTCGAGTCCCTCTCTACCGGGGTGAAACAGGAGGCATCCCGTGATAATGCTTCCAGTTCCTCCAGCTCCGGGGGTGGCAGGACAGAGTCTGCAGAAGGAGGTCCAGGGAGCGGTCTCTGCTGAGTAAGGGGATCTGGGTCACATTGATGGCGCTGTGTTAATCACGATGACAACAGCTGGTGTTTATTTATTAAGTGCCTAGCACATGCCAGGTGCAAGGCTAGGTGTTCCCATGTGCCGTTACCCTCAAAAGGACAGAACTTGGTGTGCTGGAATCCCAAAGGGATGAGCAGGTAGTAGGATTGGGAGAAGTGAGTATAGCGTAGGAAAAACAGCGGAACCAACCCTTCTCAGGGCCGGGGAGGCATTCCAAAGTTGTGAGGACTGGTGCCCCAGTTAGCGGGAACTGCTCCAGCCGATTTTTGCCATGAGCTTAAAGCTGCCAGATCTTCAGAAAAGGAGAATCTTAGGGAACTTAGAATTGTTTCTAATCAGTTTCATTAGGGCATAATTTACATACAATAAACGGCATACACCACACAAAGTATGGACTTTTTGAGTCCAGTTTGACGAGTATATACACCACAATCAGAAGAGAGAACAATCCTAAGCCCCAAAAGGGAACTTAGAATTTTGATGTAAAAATCTCCTAGATTTAAAGTGTTGATAACAAATTGAAAAATTTAAAATGCTGTGCAGGCCAAGCAAAATGTTCCTCAAGCTCATTTTGGCTCCCATTGGGGCATCTGTGGCCGAGGCAAGGGGAAGGGCCTTCAGGGCTGAGTGCCTTGACCAGACCTGCTGCTGTGTGAGGACCAGGAGGAGTCCTAGGGGCTATACCAAAGTACTAAAACCTTTAGAAGCCCCAGAAGGACCCAGCAAGGAGTCAGGTCCTGTAGAAATATTTATACTTAGAAATACTGAATATTCCTGCCATTTCAGGAGTAAGAGCACTGGCCTGGTACAGAGCACTCGGAGTTAAAGGAAGAGTTGCTGAGAGCTTCTCCGGGCCTTACACGGTTGATCATTTGCAGACAGAGCACTCCCTGTCTCAGGCAGGACAAAATCCCTAGGGCTACCGAGCACTTAACCATGCGCTGGGCACACTTGTCAGGACATTCCACAGATCAACTCCCCCAAATCTCTTACTAACTCTACCAAGCAGATAATATTATTCTCCCCATTTCACAGATGAAGAAAGGGAGGCTGAGGGGTGAAGATGGGGTTTAAACCCAGCAGGGTCTGGCTCCAAAGCCAAGAGAGCTTGTGCTTCCGGCCACGCTACTGTATAGTAAAGGGGTGACGGTAGGAGGCACCCAGCTCCCTGACAGGCATTGTTAATTGATGGGGGCACTCTTCCAACCCTCCTCCCTGCCTCTTGCCCCCTAAACAGGCATGGGTCAATCTGCCTTTAGAATCCAAGTCAAGGCAGCACTGTAATAGCCATGACTGACTGATCTAAATTGACACTTTAAATTTATCTTCCATCCCTGGTCTAAGTACTTTGAGGTCCAATCTATTCAGAAGCCGCGTCAGGTCTTCCCCTTACTGGCAATGTGACGACACATTAGAAAGAATTTGTGACTTTATGTTTTTATCTCTAAAATGGCAGTAGCAATATCTATCCTCTAGTATTACTGTTAGACCAGGTGAAGTAACCTAAATACTTCTACCTTAAGCACATGGTAGGTGTTCAGCCAATGTCTGGGCCTCAACAATGATGTTGATGCTGATGATTGTTCTTTCAGAACAAAGATCGAGTGGAAGAGAAAGGAGCAAAGCCAAAGCATGCGCTGAGCACCAGAGCCGTGCAAGCTGAGATCAGGGGGCCTTGGGAAGGTGAGTGGGGCCCTATTTGCTATGTTCCATGCTGCACACATAATGGTTTCAGAATAAAAATATATTTTTTATTTTTTCCTTTTTTAATTAATTTAATTAATTTCCTTTATTTGTTTTTCCTTTTTTCACTTTTATTTTATCCTTTATATATATTCCACTATATATTGCTGTTTTAAGTCACTTGGACTAGCTCTTTTCTGCATAAGCTATGCCACCAACTTGAATCTCAGGTCTGTTTCACTTTGCTTTACATCTTTGTGGATTGCTTGTTTATTTATTTATTTATTTATTTGACAGACAGAGATCATAAGTAGGCAGAGAGGCAGGCAGAGACAGAGAGGGAGGAAGCAGGCTCCCCGCTGAGCAGAGGGCCCGATGCGGGGCTCGATCCCAGGACCCTGAATCATGATCTGAGCTGAAGGCGGAGGCTTTAACCCACTGAGCCACCCAGGCACCCCTTGTGGATTGCTTTTATTCAAGTTTCATTTTCTTTTACCATTTTGGGTAATATTGACATGGTTCTAAAGTCAAATTGACAAAACAATGGGTATTAAGAGGAGTCTGGCTTTTCTATCTTTTTTCCTCCCTTGCATGTGGAACCATTCAAAAATTTTTTGTCTTTCTTTGCATGTGCACGTGCACACACACACAGAAACAGAAGCACCCCAGACACACTTTTCTCCACCTGGCTTTTTCCACTTATGGTATATCTTGAGATCATCACTCCATGGCCACATGTGGAGATTTCGTGTCTATTTTTTATGACTGTGCAGTGTTCTGGGTGTTGGGCCAGGTGGTTTGGTCAACCAGCCTCCTACTCTTGGTCACTTAGGTTGTTTCCAGTTTGCCTATTACAAACATGTTTTCCCTGCATGGCCTTTGCATATCCTTTGCAGGATCTTTAGGCTAATCCTCCGTATAGAAATGCATTTTTATGCTGCTGATTTTCCTGTAGAGAGCCAGAAGGCGAACCTGCCAGAGGGGACAGAGGAGAGGCTGACCCCCGTCAATGCTCCCGAGATAGGATCTGACCTCCCCACCCGAGCAGAGGCCCCACCTGGGCAGGAAGAAGGAGTTCCTGGCCCAGCCCAAGTGCCCCCTGGCCTCCTGCCGCTGCACACAGAGGTGGAAGTCAAAGCTCCTGGAGCATTCGCCGAGAACCCTGGGACTGGCCTGGAATTGTCTGCAGCATCCAACAGGGTCAGTGAGGCCCCCACCAGCCAGGAAGCTTTACCCAGTACAGACCAAGGATCATCATTCAGCAGGCCTGACCCGCAGCCCTCAGAGGCAGGCATGAGGCTCACTCCAGGGCTGCCAGCCCAAGCCAAAGCAGCTCATGGTGGTGGAGAAATGCCTGCCAGGTAAGAGGTGCTCCTCCATGCTGGGCAGGGAGGGAATTAACGGCACCGCATCAGCGGGAGCACGACCAAGGGACAAGCTGCTAGGATAGAGTGCCCACTGTCCGCCGCGTTGGCTAGTGTCGTGAGGGCAAGACAGGAGAAGTGTAGGCACTGCTTTTGGGAATTTAGAGCACTGTTTCTCACCTGGTGCCCATTAGAATTGCCTGAAAGCAATTTTTAAAATACCAATGCCCAGAGAGTCTGATTTATTCAGTCTGGATGCAGCTCACCTATCCTTCTTCCTTTCTTCTTCCTTCCCTCCCTTCCTCCCTCTCTTTCTCTCTCTCTCTCTTTTTTTTTTTACAAGCTCCTTGGGTGATTCCAATATAGAGAGCAGAGCTGAGAACCACCACATCTCAGAGCAGTTATAATAGCTACAAGCTGGGACTCATGGCACAATCCTAGCAGCTGACATTGGCCGCACATTTCATAGACATCATCTTGCTGTATTCTCACAACATCCCAGGAGGCAAGTGTGGAAATGAGGAAATGGACTGAGAGTGCCCAGGGCCATATAGCTAGGGATTCACAAAGTTGAAATCTGAATCCAGGTTTCTGGACTCCAGAATCTGCTCCCAACCACTGTGCCACTCTGCCTCCTCAGGTCAGCATTTAATTAGGTCCTAAATACTAAGTTGGGGAGAGGAGGATGGGGATTCACAGGGAGCCTGGTATAGGCTAAGTCCATCCAGTAGGGCTTTCAAGATGATTATACATGGGGTACTGAAGGTGGGATTGTTCCCTTGGAACACAGCCTCCAGAGCAGTGCTCGGCCCTCAGCAGACATAGGGCAGGGCAGGATAATGAAGAGCCAGAGGCTGCTCACTGCCAAGCTGTCTCTAGTCCTATGTTCCCCAGCCCTGTGGAACAGTGCATTCCAGCCCCCAGGGCGGCCCACGGAAGTATATTGTTCTTCCCTGTCTTAAGGGGGTCTGGTGCCCTCTTGCACCTGTCCCGGGTTGTCCTTATCTGTCACACAGCCCCATCCCTTCTCTAGGCCTGCTGCAGGGAGGGGAGCTGGTGTCTGTGTGCTAGGGCGACTGGCAGAAAAGCCCAGATCATTTGTCTGCCTTTGTTCTGGAAGGAATGAGAGCCTCTGGGAGAGCTTAACCAACTAAAAGGAGGGATTCCTGGCAGGCTTCCCTGGATCCTGGTCAGGGTTGTAAACATGGAATCTAGGGATAGGGGTGGACTTTCCATGAACTTGTTAGGGGGCCCCAAAAGATTCTGTATGAGGGGAAAGTTCTCTATGTCCTTTTTAGCCGTGTGCTGAATTTCAGGTGCACTAGACCTGCCACAGGTCTCAGGAAGTGGAGAGATCACTACCTGCCTGTCCTCAGCTAGCACGTGAGTTTATTTTGAGAAGATAAGTTTAAAGTCAAGCATCTACTCTGATGGGCCGTGGCTGCCCGTATCGAGGCTGCTAAGGCCCTAGCAGCAGATGGAGGAGCACAGTGCTGGAAGTGGTCAGCAGTGCCTGCCCCGGGTGCACCGTGCAGCAGCGGGACGGAAAGCCCTGGGCGCTCGGCAGCATGGGAATGAGTGGCCGTGCAGTGGGGTCATCCCATGCCCTGCTTGGTGTGAAGACCAAGTGGGACAGCAGTGAGTGACTCTTGGTTTTATCAGCTGGTCACCTGACCACCTGGATACTCTTCCAGCAACTGGCTTCCTGCAGTTCCCATGGCCCTCAGCAGAGACGAGGCCCAAGCCAGGCTCGGATGCCACCCTTCGCACCTACCCTGTCATCACCAACCCACACTCGCTCCTCCCAAGGGGCGCAGGGCTGGCGGGGGCGGGTGGCTTCGGCTGCCTCCTGCCCAAGGCTGGCTGTGGACAGGCTTGTACCGAGTCAGGTGCATCCAGGAATAGGTGCTGCTTTCAGAGGACCGGCTACAGCTCAGGGAGGGGGCCGGGCCTTCAATAGCTGGGGAAAAGCCTCACTTTTGTTTTGTTTTTTTTTTTTTTTTTGGTCATCATGGTGAAAAAAACACATTTTGTAACATTTACCAACTGAACGGTTTATAAGTGTACAGTGCAGGAGGGTTAAGTATCTTTAGGTCGTTGTGACATGGATCTCCAGAACATTTCCCTCTTGCAAATCTGAAACTCTGTAGCCATCAAACAATTCCCATTTTGCCCATCCCCCAGATCTGGCCACCACCACTCCACTTTCTGCCTCTGAATTTGACTATTGTAGGTACCGCATATAAGTGGAATTATACAAATGGACTCAGGATCTTTCTTTCTTTTTTTTGTGACTGGTTTACTTCACTTAGCATAATGTCCTCGAGGTTCACCCAGGTGGTAGAATGTAACAGGATTTCCTTACTCTTTAAGGCTGAAAAATGTTCCATTGTAGGGATATTATACATTTTGCTTATCCATTCATCCCTCGATGGACACGTGGGCCGCTTCCACATTTGGTTGTTGTGAATAATACTGCTATGAGCACAGGTGTAGAAATTATCTCTTTGAGACTCTGTTATAAATTCTTCTGGATACTTTTTTTTTTAAAGATTTTATTTAGGGACGCCTGGGTGGCTCAGTGGGTTAAAGCCGCTGCCTTCGGCTCAGGTCATGATCCCAGGGTCCTGGGATCGAGCCCCGCATCGGGCTCTCTGCTCGGCAGGGAGCCTGCTTCCCTTCCTCTCTCTCTCTGCCTGCCTCTCTGCCTGCTTGTGATCTCTGTCAAATAAATAAATAAATAAAATCTTAAAAAAAAAAAAAGATTTTATTTATTTATTTATTTATTTATTAGGGAGAGAGAGAGCGAGTGCGAGAGCGCGAGCTCAGGCAGAGTGGTAGGCAGAGGCAGAGGGAGAAGCAGGCTCCCTGCCAAGCAAGGAGCCTGATGTGGGACTCAGTCCCAGGATGCAGGGATCATGACCTGAGCCGAAGGCAGCCGCTTAACCAACTGAGCCACCCAGGCATCCCTGGATACTTTTTTTAAGAAATTGCTGGGTCATAAGGTAGTCCTATTTTTAAATTTTTGAGGAACCACCAGCAGGTATTCCACAGTAGCTGCACTGTCTTGAGCCTCATTTTGGGATCCCTGGGGCTTTCCCGGCTTCGTGGCCTCTCAGCACTCCTGTGAGGTATCAACGTCTATTTGACAGCCGAGGGAGATGATGCTGGCCTTGTCCAAAGTTGTCCAGCAACGTGGTCCAAAGCTAAGACCAGAGAGGAGGCTGCTGGGTTCCCTTGTGAGACTCAGTCCATGCCAGGCACTCACCTCCTCACCCCCACCCCAATACACATAGACCCCAGCAGTGGGGTTGTAAAGAGCAGTCGCAGCAGGGGCAACTCTGAGAGGGAGTGTTAAACCCTTGGGGGTAATGGCTCCCAGGGTCAGGTCCTTTCCTCTGAACGTCATCAGGGCTCAGAAGGCCTTCCTGACCTCTAGCTGGGGTCCCAAACCCGATGGCGCAACGTCTGGGTAATGAAAATGGATGTGAAGTGGGCCCAGTGGCATTGCCAGGGTACAGCAGGGTCTGTCAGGAAGGAGAGCTGCTTCTCGGCTATGCAGACATGCCCAACACAGCCAGACCTATTTGTTCAAGAGAAACGAGAAGTCTAGTCTCTACGACTAGTTGCTGATTAAAAAAAAAAAAGATTTTATTTATTTATTTATCTGGGAGGGAGAGAGAGTGAGTGGGAGGAGGGACAGAGGAAGAGGCAGAGTGTTTTTTTTTTTAATTAAAAAAATTTTTTTTATTAACATATAATGTATTATTAGCCCCAGGGGTACAGGTCTGTGAATCGCCAGGTTTACACACTTCACAGCACTCACCATAGCACATAACCTCCCCAATGTCCATAACCCCACCACTCTCTCCCGACCCCCCTCCCCCCAGCAACCCTCAGTTTGTTTTGTGAGATTAAGAGTCTCTTATGGTTTATCTCCCTCCCGATCCCATCTTGTTTCATTTATTCTTTTCCTACCCCTCCACACCCCCACATTGCCTCTCAACTTCCTCATATCAGGGAGATCATATGTGTAAGGTTTTACAGGTGAGATAAACACGACACCAGGCGAGGTAGGCGCAAGGCAAGATTTATTAAAAGCGCCCTAGGGTGAGGTTCCTCGACTCTGGAGAGGAGAATCAGGGAAGTCGAACTGGGAGTGGGTTGGGGGAGTCTTTTATCGGGCTAAGGCAGGGCATGGGTTCACATCCATACATGGTAAGGTATTTGGAGATCGGAGGGTATGGGGGAGTCCTGATGTTCCTGTTTCCTGCATAGGTATCGGGTTACTTATGGTGACATGTCCTTGGCATACGTCCTTTCGGCAGGAGAGTCATGGGTTAAGGAAGGGGTGGCCTGGAAGATGGCGGCCTGGTGGCCACTTTTATTGTTCCTCCTGCATTCCCGGAGCTGCCAACCCAACAATATGATAGTTGTCTTTCTCTGACTGACTTATTTTGCTAAGCATAATATCCTCTAGTTCCATTCACGTTGTCGCAAATGGCAAGATTTCATTTCTTTTGATGGCTGTATAGTATTCCATTGTATATATATATACCACCTCCTCTTTATCCATTCATCTGTTGATGGACATCTAGGTTCTTTCCATAGTTTGGCTATTGTGGATATTGCTGCTATAGATATTCAGGTGCACATGCCCCTTTGGATCACTACATCTGTATCTTTGGGGTAAGTAGTGCGTTTGCTGGGTCATAGAGTAGCTCTATTTTCAACGTTTTGAGGAACCTCCATGCTGTTTTCCAGAGTGGTTGCATCAGTTTGCATTCCCACCAACAGTGTAGGAGGGTTCCTCTTTCTCCACATCCTCACCAGCATCTGTCTTTTCCTGACTTATTAATTTTAGCCATTCTGACTGGTGTGAGGTGGTATCTCATTGTGGTTTTGATTTGTATTTCCCTGATGCCGAGTGATATGGAGCACTTTTTCATGTGTCTGTTGGCCATCTGGATGTCTTCTTTGCAGAAATGTCCGTTCATGTCCTCTGTCCATTTCTTTGGGTGTTGAGTTTGATAAGTTCTTTATAGATTTTGGATACTAGCCCTTTATCTGATATGTCATTTGCAAATATCTTCTCCCACTCTGTCAGTTGTTTTTTTTGTTTTGTTGACTGTTTACTTTGCTGTGCAAAAGCTTTTGATCTTGATGAAGTCCCAATAGTTCATTTTTGCCCTTGCTTCCCTTGCCTTTGGCGATGTTCCTAGGAAGAAGTTGTTGCGGCTGAGGTCAGAGAGATGAGGCAGATTGTTGTAAGCAGACTCCCCACTGACTGGGGAAACCTCACACAGGCCTTGATCCCACAACCTTGAGATAATGACCTGAGCTAAAATCAAGAGTTGGATGTTTAACACCTGAGCCACCCAGGGCCCCGCTCTTGCCTGATTTTAATAAAATATGTCTGACCTGGGGTTTCCAGTTGGCTTGGTTCACCCTTTCTTCACTTAACTGAAAGGGAGACTGAGGCCTAGAGAGGGGAGCCCAGGTATCCTGCCTCCAGGCCACAGTCTTTCTGGGGCCAAAGCAGGTTTCCAAGGCCTTCAGAGACATCTGGTGCCCACTAGTGTCCATCATAGGTTACTTCGGTCTTCCTTGGCCGCTTATCCCCTGGAATCCTGAGAGCAGAAGAATACCAACTCACTGAATCCAGCCTCTCCCTGGTGTCCTGTCTGGGCAGAGGTAGTCAGGTATTGGGGTCTGCTGGTTCTAAACACAACCTACCTTACTATTATAATAAATGCAAGGACCCTTTTTCCGGGTGAGAAACTAAGGCCAATAAGCCATGATCATTGAGTGGCAGCAGCAGGCATCTGAACCCAGGTCAGGGGTGACTAGAAAGTCCTTGCTTTTAAGACCATATTTTCTTCTGCCCCAGGATCTCCATCCATGTACAGGAGACAGATACCCCTGGGGAGCTACTTGTGACACGAGGGGACAGCCTCAGACCCACACCCCCTGTGGAGGCTCCCGCAGCTGCCCATCCAGGTGAGCAGGACCCATCTGGGCCCACGCCGCAGACCCCTGCAACCAAGTCAGAAGAACAGATCCCGAAAGGAGCCAGCAAGATTTCCCCACTGAGGAAAGGGAGCAGCCATGAGGGAGTAAAGACAGAGAAGCAGGGGCCTGGGGCCGAGTCCACCACGGGACCAAGCAGGGCCAGGAGAGACAAAGGAGATGATGCTGGAGCCACAGGCTGGCAGCAGGACAAAGGCATGGGAGCGGGAAATCCTGAGCTCGGGAAGGACTGCACAGCCAGGGGTGCAGGAAGGAGGACGCCCCTTGGAGCTGAAGCTGGCAGTGTGGTTCTGGGTAAGTGAACCCATTGTTGGGTGCCCCAAGTTGAGTGGGTTTGTGGGCCTACTCCTAGAGGGCCTTCCTGTAGCTTCCAGGAAGGTCTGGGAGAGTCTAAGACTTGGAACAGCCTACCAGTACCTGCTGGGGCTGGAGAACAAGGCCTGGAGATGCAACGGGCTGAGTTTGGGGTGACTATAATAGTAGGGGAGGAGGGACCTCATGTGGCTCAACTGGGGGGATTTCTCAAAGCCACCAGCCTGCCTGAACTCTCCACCATGGGTGGCATTCTGGCATTCTGGCATTCTGGATTGAGCCATTCTGGATTGAGAAGGCTCCTGCTAAAAAGAACATCTATTAACTGATGTCAATATTTGCCACTGCACCCAGTGAGTGAGTTCTCATCCTGGGGTACAGAAGGCTGTGCTGGGGCTGCTGATCTGCTTTCTGTCCCAGTGGTGGTGGGAGGCATTCGTGTGCTCTTGTGACCCAAGTGTCCTCAACTCCTCCACCCCTTAGGGTCACACTCTCCTTGGTCTGAGCCCTCATCCCATGTGGTGGCAGGAAGGCTGATTTCCTGCCCTGGGATTTCGGGAAGTCCCAAAGGAAAGGCTGTGTGTTCTGCAGGTCATCCTGGGGCCCCTTGCCACTTCTGGTTTCTGCAGTTGCCCTGTCATAGTGACATCTCCAGCTGCTTCCTTTCCATCTGTATGACTTGGTCCAAGTGTGGACAAAGGCCTCCTTTCATTCTTAAAACACCACTGAAACCAGGCGGAGACTCCAGAGTCCTTTCTGGGGCTTGGGGTGGTGATAAAGCCAGTGTGAACTTAGGGTTCTGTGTGTGCCAAGCCACGTGCCTTTGTGCCGGTGTTTGCCCTCATGGTCTGGTGGAGGGGGGAGAAGTGGAAACACAGGAGAGGTCAATGAACATGCTCAGGGCCACGGAGACAGTGCTGCCCTGTCTGGCTCCAGAACCTGTGTGCAAACCTTGTGGCTCTACAGCCCCTCGGAACAGAAGGCCCGTAGTGCACAGTAAGGGAAACTTCAAGCCAAATTCTAGATTTGGAATTTCCGTGACACACACTTAGCATCCAGGCTCTCTCAGCCTTTCTAGGTCCCAGGAAAACAGCAGCAGCAGGAGCAACAGCCCATACTTGTTACCTCTGTGATCTGGGGCTCAGGACTTGCTTTTGCAGATACAAAAAGGAAGGAGCAATATTCTCTCGAGGCAAATTCAAGCTTCTACTTTGGGGAGCAAAAAGCTGATCTTATTAAGATGAACTAAGAGAAAATAGCCATGTTTTCACGGCAGTGGGTATACGGTTTCAGAGGCAGGAGAGCTGTTGGTGGAACACTCTGAGTGAACCCTGACAAGCTCAGAGAAACCCAATGCAAGCTGCTGACTGCCCACCATGGAGTTGCCCAGCCCTTAATATGCAAACCAGCTCAAGTCATTGTGTTTGGTGTTCTGTTTTAGTCCTTTACTCTAATTCAGGCAACATTTCTAGGTTCACACTACCTCTGGAATGGCAAGATTTTCTCCCAAAACTTAGACTATTTTTATTTTTCCAAATGCTGGTGTCCTCAGTTTCCCCTCCAGGCCCACTGTCCACTTCCAGCAGGCTGTTCGCCCTGTGAAGAGACCAGAGGGCACTGGTGGAGGGAGGAAGGGAGGGTGTTTGTTTCTCCAGCTGCCTCCCTGTCACACCACCCTGGCGGGGGTCTGCAGCCTGTGCCTTCAAATATAGTCCCATCGTTAAATTCTGCTTGATCACCCTGTTTAAGGGTGCCTTCCGTTTCCTGCTGGCTGCACTGATCCACCCTGGATCCCCTCTCAACGTCAGTGAACAGACTGGATAGAATGTCTCCACCTTGCAAAGAGCACCACTGTAGGTGATGGGAGATTTGGGTTTGACTCCCATCTGTCACTGACTCACTGTGTGCCGTGGGGCCAGTCACCTCACCTCTCTGAAATTCAGCTAGCTCCCCTGCCATAAGGGTGACTCCAATGAGGTGATCCTTGAGAAGGGCGAGGGGCTTGTCACTTGACCCAAGTGGGTGGCTGAATGGGGCAGGCTGCACTTAGAGGCTCACATCCTATTGTCTCCCAAACAGATGACAGCCCAGCCCCACCAGCCCCCTTTGAACACCGGGTGGTGAGTGTCAAGGAGACCTCGACCTCGGCAGGTTACACAGTGTGTCAGCATGATGTCTTGGGAGGGTAGGTGGGCTTCTGCCTTGATGAGGGGCAGGAGCAGGAGGGGTGGGGACAGAGATACTTGGACACCTGACCTGGCATGCTGCTGGATGCTTCTCAGGAGGGGGTTGGTCGAGAGCCAAGGCCCGGGGTGAGATAGAGCACAGAGCATGCTAGTGACTGGCTAGCCTACAGAGAGTGGGTGAGTGCAGGGGAGCTCACATGGTATGGTGGGAGCCATATGCTGGAGGTGGTAGAGCGGTCTGAGTGGTGTGGAGTGAGGGCAGTAGTGCCCTGGGATATGGCATAGACCACTTACAATAGGGTGAAGAAGGTTTTCTCTAGGTTTGAGGATAACCTATATGGTGTAGGGGTGATGATTATAGTGCCTCCGGGGTGCAGGGTAATCCCCATGGTGTTTATGAACAAAGGGCATGACCAGAAAGCCAGGGGTACAGGATGGCTCACCTTGGGCTCTCAGCCTGCCGTACCTATCATGTCTCTGCAGGGGCCGGTTTGGCCAGGTCCACAGATGCACGGAGAAGTCCACAGGGCTCTCACTGGCAGCCAAGATCATCAAAGTGAAGAGTGCCAAGGACCGGGTGAGGCATCTGCCCTGGGCCAGCCAGTACCTTGGGCCATGTTCAGGGCTCCTATACTTCCTTCTTGGCCCCTTGGCCCCATGCTTCCCCAGACCCCTGAATGCTGATCAGGAACCCTGTCAACTTCCCTGCCTCTTTTCCATGATTCCCACACTCTGCTCAACATATCACCTCATACCCTGGGCAGCAGGGTCCCTCTGGACCTCCAAGTTTCCTTCTTGGGTCTCAGGTTTTCTATCTGTGGAATGGGGGATTGAAGTAAAGTCCCTTCTGTTCTAAGAACTGGTTTGAGTCATGAGTTGGAGACCTGATGTGAGAGCAGAAAAGGAGGAGGTGGGCATGCATGTTTCTTGGGAGGCACAGCTGGCTCATCTTTCTGACCCATTTCTTGGAAATTCCCCTTCCGTCTGACTCTGCAAGGAGGATGTGAAGAATGAGGTCAACATCATGAACCAGCTCAGCCACGTGAACCTGATCCAGCTCTATGATGCCTTTGAGAGCAAGAACAGCTGTACACTTGTCATGGAGTAGTGAGTATCTTGGGAGGTGGAGCAGTGACTTCTCTGTGGGCCAGGACTGAGGACTGGGGCTTGGAGCTATAGTTCTAGGCAAAACTCTCCCTTCCCCTTTCCCTCTCTGGGATATCAAGGGAATATCATCACCTCCAATATGGAGCATGGAGGACAAAGCCATTTGCTGTAAACCAGCAGTAAACCTGACTCACTCACTCAGATATATGTCAGTTTGGCTTACACAGTTTTTAATAATTTTGATTTAGGTGTTAACATTTGGAAATTGGGAAATTTCACATTGAAACCCAGATATCTTATTTTTTCTTAAAAATGTAAAAGATCTAGTAATGCTAGACCTGCGTTTCCAGCTAGAAATGGTGTGTTAGAGCTCCTAATGGCTGACCTTTGTAGAGAGGGCAACCAGTGTCTCATTTGCCACAGTCCCCACCATTCCCAACTATCCCTGAAGCTGATGCCAGGGGCTCAGAGGCCATTTATTTTTGTGCTTGTGTTGCTATTTTCCTTCTGGTAAGGTTTGTCATGGCATGTGTCTGCCATGAGTGAAAAAACAAAGATACACTAAAGGGCTGTATTTTATGAAAACTTTTGACTCAGATCTGGTCTTTTTTGCTCATTTTGGGTTCTTGCCATGTAAGTACTAATTGGCTCCTATAGGCAAATGAGTTTATTACCTCAACCTAGAGTATCCAGAGTGAGCCTGGATTATCAACACTGAAGACAATCCCCAGTCTTCCTTTTGGCCCATCAATTCCTTTTTACCTCCTGCCCTCTGAGCTGGGAATAGGCCAGAACAAAGATCTCCATGAAACCCAGGCTTATCTGGGTTGGCCTCTTTTGACTCTTGGTGATAAGAATGGACAAGACCTCTGAGAGCCTCCCTTAGGCCAGTGCTTGCCTCTCTCTTTGTCCTGGCAGTGTGGATGGAGGTGAACTCTTTGACCGGATCACAGAGGAGAAGTACCAGCTGACCGAACTGGATGTGATCTTGTTCACCAAGCAGATCTGTGAGGGGGTGCATTACCTCCATCAACACTACATCCTGCACCTGGACCTCAAGGTCAGGCTCCTCCTGGGCTTGTGGTGTTGGGGGGGGGGG